>JANIJI010000026.1:205000-260000 GCA_024500535.1 Leptonema lineaticorne | reverse complement strand
GCATATAGAAAATTTTATAATATTAAGAAATTTTCAAAATAATTTTCATATTTAAACAGTACTAATATAATAATAATATACACTATTAATTATATGATAGATAACGATGATCACATTAAACGGAAACATTAAATGTCAATCGATTCGCGATATGACATTGAATATAATCGATTAAAAGTAAAACCGGTCGCAATTTAAACGTAAAATTAGTAAACGTTAATAAAAAAAATAATTACATTTACATATATATATATATATATATATATATATATATATATATATATATATATATATATATATATATATATATAAATGAAAATAATTCGTGAAAAATAGAAACGCGAAAATCTCCACGTGAATTATTACCGCGGATCAATCCTGAGAGTCCCTTTTTTTCGTATTTTTTATATTTTTATAGAAAATTTATACGGGGATTAAATTAATTCCTACGGGAGTTAATTATGAGACTCGCTTCTGTCGCGGTCGTATTTTTTCGCATAAAATTAATATATATATGTATATATATATATATATATATATATATATATATATATATATATATATACAAAGGGACCCCGCTTTATAGAGGCCTATTTTATTTATTTAAATATTTCTATTAATATAATATAATTATGTATTATATTATGGAAAATGTTCTTAAAAATATGATAAGTGAGATTTATAATTATTTTTCAGTGTACCTGTTTTTGTGCGGTCTTTTTGTACGATTTTCATGCGATTATTTTATGCGGTGTATGAATCATAATACGAGTCATTGTGATGGCATCGCTTTTTTACCATAATATCAGTGTGTATGTGCATATTGCATTTACCTATTTTATTAATAATGCTCAATATTCTTATACACATATTTCATCAGCAAATTTCAATACATCTAATAACTTCAATTACTTTCCGCCTATCTTGTTTTTATACGGTCCCAATATACCGAATAATATTTTTTTTTCATATATTGTGTTGAAATTATTTATTATAGCTATTTACAAAGTTTCTGAATATTTTTTTCTTGCGATTTTTTTATGCGGTCCCTATTTACCGCCCAATAGCAATTTTGAGTGTAGTTATATATTTGACGGTTAGTAATTACGCAACAATTGAAATATATGATTAAAATTGTATGCATTTTGAAAATTAAACGAATATTGGAATATGGAAATTGTTATATATATATATATATATATATATATATATATATATATATATATATATATATATATATAAATTGATCATTGTAAAATTATAAAATTAATCCCGAATATACGTTCAAATATATTACAAAATTTACTCAGTCATAATATATATATATATATATATATATATATATATATATATATATATATATACATATTTAAATTAACAATATAATATGAATATATTTAGACACATATTATCATTTTACAATCATCAAATTATTTATCCTTTGTGATTATAACTCAATTATTTTAGATCAAAAAATTTTCCGTATTTATTATCAATGTATTATAAATTGAAATATATTTTTTTCTAGTTTTCGTTAAGCGGGGTCGCGTTGTATTTAAATTCAACACGTGCAACCATAAATATATTACGAAATCGGAATTTTTTAATGTTTCTATCTACTTTTATATATATATAAATTTACTAATTGATAACGATTCAACATTATTTCTATAATAAAAAAATATAAATAGTATAATTAATTTATATATATATATATATATATATATATATAAGCGTGTGAAAATTAAACGAAGGTAGCATAAAATTATATAAATTATCATAATAATAATTGCCATCGTTTTATTGAAAAATATGATTTATGTAACGCATTTTACTAATTTTATGCCAGATAGAGAAAAGTCATTAAGTTGACTTTTAAATAGTTTTAAATAAAGATTACGCATAAAATTTAAATAAATTATATTTATTTTTTATATATATAACTTTATAAATTTACCAACTTTTTTCCGAAATTGTTTAGGATAAATCGTATTTTTATTAAGATACGACGACATTGAAATGTGATTTACTCCGTATTTTTTCCAGACCCCCCTCCCGTTAACCTACATAATATAAGGGATGTTTTTCTGGTTTTTTCCCCTGCTCCTCCGGTTTTTCTTTCCTCTCGTCTCGCCTTCGATACGCTTCTATATATATATATATATTTTTTTTTTTTTTTCACTTTTTTCTTTTCGCGCTAATCCAGGATGCGAAAATGCGGTATATTAAAAAGAAGCCTTTACGGTCGGTTATAAAAATCTTTATTAGTTTTCCGGCGAGGCTTTATCGAAGCCATTTTTTTTGCTTCTTCAGAGCCCCGTGATATTTTCTTTTTTTCGCGGATTTTTTTTTTACGCATTCTCGCATAATAAAATGTGATACAATAGTTGTTTGCGTGAAAAATTATCTATTCATATTTTTTTTCTTCTTTCTACACTTCTTTAGATGTCAAAATTTTGAAACATTTTTCAGTGCTAACATATTTTTTTCGTCTACTAATATTGAATCAAACTGATACAAGTCGAACAATTTACAATAATTCATCATAAATTACGATAAAATCTGATTTATAACAATAAAATATAATTCATATATAAAAAATAATTTCAGATTTTTATTATATTAATAATTTTAATCCATTAAAATCTGTAATATTTTTTTTAAAATTCGAACGATAAATTACTAATATTTATGAATTATTTTAATATCAAACAACTATTTTAATATTGAAAACATTTCTTACACACACACACACACACACACACATATATATATATATATATATATATATATATATATATATATATATATATATATATAAGTAATTAATACTATTTTTATTATTATTGTTTTGAAATAAATATTTTATAATTCAAATATTCTAATAAAATTTATAAACAAGTAAATAGAAAGTATTGAACATATAAATTTTTGGATATATTATATTAAACAATATATATTTGTTCAGGGGTTAATGTGAAATTTAAGAGATGTAATTTTATTTATTGTTAGATAAATATTTAAAACAATGTAATGTGTCTGATATTTGTAAGATATAATATATATATATATATATATATATATATATATATATATATATATATATATATATATATATATATATATATATATATATATATATATATAAATCGACTGATTCGCGTTATGCGCAGGTTCTTAATTTGAATTCAATAATTCTAAAGTGGAATTCAAAAAGAAACGCGTCTAAATGCCAATAAAAAAGTGAACAAAAAAATCAAAAAAAAAGAAACAAGTGGTCGAAATAAAACGGGGAACAACCTTAAACCCGTACCCCATTTTCTCGCGCACACCCTCCCTCAACCATCTTCCCCTCCCCGCCCGTTTCGAAAAAGTGGAACATGACGATGTAATTTTCGCGAACTGCAAAATTGAAAAGGTAAAAAAAAACGTGGGAGTCAACGTCGACCGCCCGTCGCTTTTTAACACTCAACCACGGGTCGTTTTAACTGTTCGATTTTCGAGTGACTCTTCTTTTTACACCGAGTGCGATTCTTACGAAGAGAGTTCGTTCTTTTTTATTTTGCCCCCCCCCCCTCTCACACACAAAAATACCCCTATCCTCCTCCTTCTCTTAGCGCTCCATAGAGATTTTTTTTCTTTTTCATCCCGTACTACTACTCTTCTTTCGATTCCGCTCGAATGGACACTTAAAGGTGCGTGTTGTCACCTTGGAAACCCCTGGAATACGATGAATTAGGAAAATAATGGAATCACAGCTTCTGAAAATACCTGAGCCACTTAAACGCACGTATACACATGTATGTGATATACAAGTCAATTCATACACACACACACACACACACACACACACACATATATATATATATATATATATATGTGTGTGTGTGGGTGTGTCAAATTTTAATATATAGTAAATTATTATTTTGATCTGATATATTTATTTTTAATTTAATATAAAATAATAAATTTAGCAAAATTCTGACTTAAAAATATCGTCATACAATTTTGTTTTTAAATAATGAAAAACAGTGACGTCATCAATTTTCATTTAATAAACAATTTTCATAATATAATTAGTAATATTAGTAATATTTATTATATAATTAGTAATATATTTATTGAAATTATGTTTCATGAAGATATTTTTACATTACAACAATATAATCATTATAATATAAATTTTAAATATTATTTATAAAAGTGTTGAGCGTGATTAAAATATAAATATTTAATGTATAAATCTTCAGTGGAAAAATTTTTTATAATGGATTTGATGTCACGAAGCGAAGAAAATATTAATGCAAAAAATAAAACATTTAGTAATAAATAATATTGCGAACAAATCTTTTTAAACTTTTGACAAGAATCTTTTTTTTTTCTAATATTAAAAAATCAAAGTAATCTTGATAATTATTTTTTGAATATTTTTCGAGACATTTAAAGTATATATAATTATTATACGTCTGCATTCATAATTTATATATAAAAAAATAATCTACATTTTAAAAAACATTATTTTATAAGTTAAAAATTCTTATATGTGTTATTGAAAAATTGAATCAGTTTTTAAATCATATTTTGTTAACTGAAAAAAATATTACAATGTATAAAAATTGTTTATATTTATGATTTTTATATATTGTTGAACAATTTTCGATCATAATAATTTAAATAGTTCGAAAAAAATTTTTTTTCAAAAAATACAACATAATAGGCACGTTTAAATATTAAATCGACTATTCAAACTTTACGATAATTTTTTTTTCACATTTGCTTGGACATTAAAAAAAATTATATAAATATATATATTTTTTATCTTTGGATACACTTTGTCACATATTTTTGTCAGAGACCAAATGATTTTTCCGCTCGAGTGAACTGTAGAAGAAGGTCTACTTCGACCCTGGCCAGTCACTATTGGCCATTTCTGTATATTGACCCGACGTTTAATAGTTTTCTTTCTTTCTTTTCTTCTTCTTCTTCTTCTTCTTCTCTTTAACCCCTTATATACGTCTTTTATTCGGTACGATTCTATTTTCCTTTTTTTTCCTGTTTTTTTCTTATCACTTTTCCTCCTGTTGAATAAAATCGCGTACAAATCGTGTACAGTGTGCGAAATTGTGTAACTCTAGACTTTCATTTGACACAATTTCTATTTTTTTTATCAGTTTCATGTCAAAAACGAATAAATAAATTTTTAAACATTTTTATGACATATAATAATGCAAAATTTTATTTTTAAATATAAATATTTTTAATATTAATTATGATATTGAATATTACAGAATTAAATATATATGATGTTTTGATTTATAATTTGAATGATAAAAAAAATAAATATACTCAATACAACTTCTGAATTTTTATACAATTTTTTATATATTTTTTTATAGTATATTTTTAATTAATACAAATATACTAAAATCAAAATTGAAATATTAATTTAAAAAAATACTAAAATCATAATGAATAAAATGATTTCGACAATTTTTATTTTTAAACCAAATTCTGAATTTTTAGATAATTCTTCAATATATTATGATGAATATTAATAATCGAAAATTTTATTATAATTTATTTCAATATTATAAAATCGATTAAAATCACTTCGTTCGTCGTAAAATAAAACATAATATTTTGATATTATTTCATAGTATAAGATTCTTTTTTTAATTTATTAAAATAAAAATCAGTCATAATAAATCATATATGATAAACCATAAAAATATATTAAATATTATGTCTATATGAAAAATATATCAAATTATAGAACGCAAAATATATATTATATTTATATATTTATATATAATATTATATATTATTACGATGAAAATTTTTATGTCGCTTTTCCTCTTTTTACGTCGTGTTATGAAAGTTTTCGTCGATGATTTCTCGCTTCCGTATTTAGTTTTATAGCTCACCTTTATTACCGTGTCGGTTATACGACGATAATGATGGAGCTTTAGAGAGGGTGAGTTTTACCTCTATATATATATATATATATATATATATATATATATAATATTCCACAAATTTGATAACAAAAATATTTTTTTAATCAGTTAATTGCTAATCTATTGCGACATTTAAGATTCGGTTTGATGTTATTTTTTTCTATATATTTATATATTTTTTTCGTATGTATGTCAAATTCGTTGTAAACCGATATCGATTTTTTCCGGTATTACGTCGTTTTGCGCGATCGGATTTTATTCAATTAAACGGATTCGCTTTTGGATGAACGCGAACGAATAAATCTAATAAAACGAATTATCGCCGTTTCACAATTTTTACAAAGGTTTCTTTATCCTATTAAAAACAAAGAAAAAAAAAAAAATATATATATATATATATATATATAAATATATAAAATAAATAAAACATGTGTATGAATATCGTAAATAAAACGTTAAAAAAAATCAACGATAATTAACCTATAATACAGCGTTGAATTTTAATATCGACTTCTAGCAAATAATTTCAGTATAAATACTTTATTAGTTTATTTTATATGGTGAAATAATAATTCATCATATAAAATAAACTAATACAATATATATATATATATATATATATATATATATATATATATATATATACATATATATATATATATATATATATATATAAAACTAAAATTTTAGTTTTTTTCAAATATTTAATAATTTAAAGTTCAAATAGTTGACTCTTTTATTTATCTGTTGTCCAAATTATATTAAATTAGCTGCAAATTTATAACCAAAACATGTTATAAATATTTTAAATATTATTTATAATTTATTTACTTTATTATTATAAATTATTACAAATTATTTTTATTTTTTTTTAATTTTCAAAATTCTACATTATATATAAATATCAAAAAAAAACTTAATATTATGTTTGTAGTGATAGCATAGTTTTTTCAAACTTTTCGAGATTTATTAACCCTTTATCCCCGCTTTTATTCTTATTTTCAACTTCGTATTCTCCTAATATAGATATACAAGATTACAAATAGACAAACACATTTACAGGTTCAATATCTAAATTAATGTTTTTTGGTACGCAAGTTTATTGCCCTGTATTCATCAACATTATTTTTGTTTTTATTTTGTAAAAAAATACATGAAATGAAAAAAATATATTAGCAAAGGATCTTTTGCTAAGGCTTAAAGAACCGAGGATTATTTCAATATGAAATATTTTTATATCAAAATATATAGTATTAATATAAATATATATATATATATATATATATATATATATATATATATATATATATATATAAGTTTCTTTTCAATGTTTAATATTTGATAAGGATAACAAAATTATTGATTATACTGATTATAAAATATTATTTACATATTTAATAGTAATTTATGTTTTAAAATTTGTTTTACCATTCATCAACCAACTTTAACTTAATATTCATTATTTTAGTCACTTCAAGTTTCATGAATTTTCAAAGGTTTTTTTAATGAAATATCAGTAGAAACGACGTCATGTATAAATTTTTAAACGAAAACACACATCACACGCTAAACTTATTCTGTCGGCTACTGACCGACAACTGAGTCGTACATACGGTTAGCGATGTCGGCCGACAGCTGACATAGAAATGGTAAAGATTAAAGTAATATAGTTATACATTTAATACTGAAAAAAATATACAGTATTAATATTACAATACACACCTTTATATATATATATATATATATATATATATATATATATATATATATATATATATATATATATATATATAGAGCAGAAACTTTTCAGCATTACATGGTATATTGTTCGTCGGATATTATTTTTAATTCAATGATATGTATAAAAATTAACATTTCCGTGAAAACGTATAAATATAAAGGGTAAAAAGGGAACAAAAGCATAAAAAAGATAGCGAATAAGCAGCTTCGCTTATTACGCATCACCGAAGATTAGCCGCACGAGTGCTCAGACATTACCCCGTACTTATTTCGAGGCAAAATCGCCTTAAAGGCATCATAACGTAAGAGTTTAATTCGTGGGTCCGTAGCATAAATGGGGTACGGACAACAATGGAGACGAACGAAAACGTTCTTAAAGTGGTACGAGTTATAAGGGAGACGGGTCCAATGTTGTTTTTAGACGCAAAGTGGCCCGGTTCGGTAATTAGAAGTTAAGTTGTTTTAACGCTTGCGGATCAACCTCGAATTGTGAGGGATGTTCAAGAAACTCGCACACCATCTAACCGTCGTCCTCGTCTTCGCCTACCCCTCATACCAATTTATTCTCCCATGAAGATAAACAGCCTTTTGCCGCTTGCCGGTGGTCGGAACAACCCTCACACTGTACCTTTTTGATCCGCGTCTCTCTTTACCCATCTTACCTGCGTATAGTATAAAGTAGGCCTAGGAATCGGTCTTTTGTCGTACGTCCTGCTGCAGGCTGGTGTCTCTCTCGCACGTGAATTACACCTTAAGAATTATTAATGGTGGTATACCGTTTGCCTGTTGGAACATCTCTCCTGGGGAAGACCTGGAACCAATCAATACAAGAAGGTTTTGTACTGTTCTCTTACAACCCCACATCCCATCGTCTTTCTATATACCATGGCACGATAATGTTGTCGTAAAAAAAAGTATTCCAATCCAACTTGCAGATGTGACAACTATAATTTATAAATATATATATATATATATATATATATATATATATATATATATATATATATATATATAATATTAAAAAGTAGAAAAAAAATCACTCAGATTTATGACAAAGAAAATCACGAATTCGCACCCAAGATGGCGGATTTTCAGCATGCTTATTTTTGAGACATAATATTTGCTGAACAAATATTTACGTATCCTACGCAAAATTTTTCGATGAGAGAGAAATATTCCACTGAAAGTAGAGTAGAAAAAAAATAACCGCTAAAGGAAATTACTATAAAATTTATCTTTGTTTACTCAGTATGTATAATATAATATAATATCACGTTATTTATGTACATATTGAATGAGTCGAAAACAATTAACCAAAAGGGACTCTATCGATTTAATCATTGTCTGTTTTAGATATAAATTTATGTCGGATCGTATTTATATATAATCTATATTAACTATTGATAAACAATATTGAAAAAAAAATATATATATATATATACATATATAGAGTAATTTTTATTATAGCTTAGTATACTACTGGGATCAAAAAGAAAGGTGAAATTTTCATTCAAAACTCCCGGGTATTAGGAATACAGGTAAATTGTATATTTTTTTCTTAGGTTGGTAGGACTGTCTATAATATTTGTCAAGCGTCTGTTTGTCGAAATAATTAATTATATCCGAGTTACACGTGTTTTTACAACTCTCGGTTCCTTCGTCACATTAATACACCGTATCATAATGCATTGGTTCTTCACGATATTTTTGCTAAATACTCGTATCGTTCCGCAACCATCATATTCGCCTGATTTGGCTCCGTTCAACTTCTGACTATTCAGCAAACTAAAAGGTCAACGCGGGAACACCGTTTTGACACGATTGTGGAGATAAAAACCAAATCGAAGATGGTTTTGAAGGCTATACCGGAAAAAGACTATCCCGACTGTTTTGAGGACTTGAAAAAGCGTTGGCAAAATTGTGTTTTATCGGACGGCGATTACTTTGAAGGGAGTGAAATTCATTTGGAAGAATAAATAAAAAATATATTTTATAAAATAATTCACCTTACTTTTTGATCACAGTATTATATTTTAAAGATCTTTTATTGGGTCAATATCACGATATAATTTTTATAGATTTTAAAATAAATGTTCAGTTATACGATTTTGTAACAACAATGATTTATTTATATGAATTATTGAACGACATTATACGATTTTCAAAGCAATAAATGGATTTATTATTATATAAAATATTTTATATAATACAATTGTACGATGTTATATTTTAAAATTGAACTTTATGACGATATAACGGGTTTATTGTAAAAATGTGTGGACAAAGTTTTAAATTTAACCTTTTGACGGTTATTGTATATTTATATGTATTTCTATATATAGATGAATGTGAAGACAAATTGAAAAATTTGAAGCATGCTAAAAAAAACCCATAAGAGACCATCGCAACAACGATGCGAAAAGTCGTAGTTATAAAACAGGGTGAAATTGAAGTAATTGTCTCGACTGGTAAAATTTAAATTAGGAAACCTCCAGGAAATTGAAACTCAATCTTAATGAAGGGGAAAGTGGATGATGGAAATGAGGCAAAAGATGCCGGATGAACGAAGAATATCTATGTAAGTATAAGACATGGACTTGGAGCTGAAGCAGGAAAATTGATATCAAAATGAAATATAAACATTATACATAATGCCTTACCTCAAAAATTCCGGATGGCTTTCGAAATATTGACGTTGTGCTTTTTGAACATTTTCATACTTTGACAATATCATCTGAATTTCATAAGCTTTTATTATACGATATATATATATATATATATATATATATATATTTCAATCGATTTTGATCGATCATAATGCGTTATAAATAGAACATTGTTTGTATATAAACACTTGTATCCTTTGTGATGTAATTAAATACGAGCGTAATAATATACAATATTTAACATTTATCTACAACAATAATAATAATAATACATAATTGAATTTTGCGGCATTTTTAATGGGAAAATGTCGATATTTTTATTTTTATGAACGTTAATCGAAAATGTAAACGATATCACGAAATGCGATTTCATGATCTAAATATTAAAAAAATGTTTACGAAAATATATTGTATGATAAAAAATATTGTTTGTGAATAAATCGAACTAAATATATATATATATATATATATATATATATAATTTTTTAAAGATCATATAATAAATTAAATTTTTAATCGTCGAATTGTAGAGTGGTGCAAAGTGTAGTTTTTTTTTTATCAAATGCTACTTTATTTTTACAAATTAATCTTAAATGACATCTCAAAATATAGATCCTTGACCTACCGAAGTTCAACTTATTATTATAGGATTTTATGTAAAATATTTCTACATTTCCGATCCAATTTCACTTCAATTTTGACAATTGGTCTTTTAAGTCACGGCTATAAACGCGATATACCATTCTTTTCATCACCATAATTTTGTGTGAATTTGTACACGGATCCACTTGTATAAATATAATTTAATTTCGCATCGAGAATCGCCTTTAATATGACAATTAACAGTATACAATGTAAAATTTAACGTTAATTTCCGTTTTAAACTTTGATGACGGGCAAAACGAAAAGGGTTCATATATATATATATATATATATATATATATATATATATATATATATATATATATATATATATATATATATGGGTTCATATTTTGACTGGGATAAACGTATATTCTATGAACGTGTTTGCTAGAATATATGACTAGAGAAACACGATTGAATTATGGAATGTCGGTTCAAAATAGGTGTGTTAGGGGTTGTGTGACCAACCCAAAGTTACATAAATGGCTGTTGATCAAATCGCACCCCGATGCTAAAATTGGGAAACGATAGGGTGTGCCCAAAATTTGATGATTAATCAGATTAAGATTAATTCAACGGTATATTCTGCCAATTTTTTGATTATAAATAAAAAGATATATATATATATATATATATATATATATATTAGAAATTTTGCGGATTGACTGCGTTAATTGTCGGATTGAATAGAATTTTTCTTATCGTCGATTTTTCCGACTTCGTTAGTATAAAGTGGGTAAAGAATATATATATATATATATATATATATATATATATATATATATATAAATGGGGTAAGAGGTTCGAAAGAAAAACTGGCAATACCTCGGCCAATTACGATTCGTTCTTGTGTCGATTAAGATTTTCCCATGAGAGTTTTCCGTCCGATTTTCGGGATGGAAAGGCGTTGAATTTTCCGAACGTCGCAAAACCTTATCTGGTTTCGAATTAAAAGCCACTCTGTGCGGTTTTTTCTTTTCGACATTTATTTTTTTCTCTAGTCTGTTTATTTATTATTTTTGTTCTGTTTTCTTAGATAATTTTGCGTTGGCTAAAAATAGAAATTTTGTATTGATTATATATATATATATATATATATATATATATATATATATATATATATTATTTTAATAAAAATATATTTAGATAATTTTATATAATTTGAACGTAATATTGTATATATGAGATTTTTCTGAATTCATTATAATATTTTCATTTAATATAAATTAAAAGTATATTTTAATTTACTACTTAAATCTTAACATTTTTTATGATAGTTTAATATATTAAAAAAATATTCTAAAATTTATAAATATTTTCTATTCATTTTTTCATTATTTATTATTCTATTAAGAAAATTCTTACATGGATATATTAAAAAATATATCGAAATAAAAATATATATATAAAAACGTCGGTTTTTAATCTTCGATTTCACATATTTTTAAATATAGAATTCTTTATAGAGAAAATATATATTTTAAAATTGAAAAGTTCAATATCTCGAATATGCTGAATATTTATATATATATTTGATTAAATTTATTACGATTGATTTTGAAAAATTCTGAATAATTTATATGCATATATAAATACACTACATATATGGTATTTTATGGCATTTCCAAGATGGCGGCGCACGTTCAACTCGAATCACTGATAATACTCATATATTATATTAAGAAAAAATAATTATAAATTACATTATCATTATGATAATAAAGAGCGTGGTCCCATTGTACATGACGAATCAATAGCACGTATGACGTATTTTAATTATCGTCATCATGTCGTCGGGTATTCGAAATTAAACCGCCGTAAAGGGGCTAAAATTCGACACACACACACACACACACACACACATATATATATATATATATATATATATATATATATATATGTGTGTGTGTGTGTGTGTGTGTAAAATCAAATTTCAATCGATTGATTCGGTTGATGTTACAACGTGTGCGCCACCGATGTGAAACTCGCTAATGCGAATAAGCAGTCCCGATCTCGTCGTTAAGTTTTAATTAAACCCAGTGTTTGTAACCTCGGTTAACATGAAACAAGATCGCCAACCGTCGACGTCCGATCAAGCTTTGATCAGGGATGCGAAACCTTTTTTTACTTTGTTTTTGTTTATCTAAGCGATACAAAGTGTACGCTGTTATCGTTGCGAGTTATACGAGTATGTATTTTGTAAAATAAAATATATTTATTTATATCAGGCGTGTCGAACTCATATTGCGGGCCACATACATTTGTACCAAGTCGTGGGCCGCAGTTTTCATTTTCATTCAAGTCACGGGCTGCAA
Organism: Leptonema lineaticorne; assembly: GCA_024500535.1. Classification (NCBI taxonomy): domain Eukaryota; kingdom Metazoa; phylum Arthropoda; class Insecta; order Trichoptera; family Hydropsychidae; genus Leptonema; species Leptonema lineaticorne. The sequence continues at coordinate 246,677 of JANIJI010000026.1, read as the reverse complement.
GTTGCAACTAAAAGTTTTACAAACTTTATAATCAAAATATCACTTTTAATTTATTTCAACTGTATACTACAACTTTATTAAACGAAATTATTCACAAATATATATATTTTTTTTAAATTTAAATTTTATATTATATATGTTATCAAAAACAGCGCATTTCGGTGGACCGCAGTTTTTGTACTCGTGCCTCGTGTTTGACATACCTGATCTACATGGATTAAAAGATACTATTAGTCATATCTTAATACTTTTTTCAATACCCAAAGCACCTATAATACTCGAAATTTTGGATAAAATTGAACACTTTTTTGCGATATACTATAATTCTTTTTATCATACGCGTGGGACCATGCCTGATGAATATGGAGGTTGAGGCATTATCACAATATTGTTTTTTTTTTTTACCAAAAATACACGAATCCTAGTATTTATTGAAATTTTGCATATTATATTAGTCCGATTAATACATTTTTTTGATATTGTATTGATAAAAATTTTAAGCTATATTAAATGTTCAGTATATAAATACTTTTTTTTTAATTGAAAATTTTCGTTACTTTTTGAATATATCGCGAATATAATGAAAAATAAAATAGACATTTAGATGATGTTTTATTTTATTTTTATATCGTTTAATATTACAAAATTATTATTTTTGATTTAAAATTGAGCCATAATACTAGATAAATATTTTTAATTCAAAATATTCTAATTATATATATATATATATATATATATATATATATATATATATATATTATGTATTTGTTTTTTTTATTAATAAATATGAAGCCTCATATTACAATATATTTATACAAATTTGATGAAATAATACAACCTTTGCTAAATTATTATTATTTTATTGGTTTTTATTGTATAATATCCGGTATCAATATCGTAACCAATATATAATTGTGGTTTTTTTAATAATAATTTGAGATAATATTTTCAAATATTCATTACCGATGGCCCGCCCTAGACTTTTATCAGGCGGCGTGTACCACCGGTGGCCCACAGTATACTGTTTCATTGGGCGGTGAAAAACCAAATATTGTAGAATTACATTATATTTTAATTTATATAAGAAAACAAATTCAGCGAAAAACATGAAAATCGGTCCGGCGTGAACGTGTTAATTAAATTCAAAATTGTGCGACATTATTTTTATATCTATTTTAGTTATGAAATTTAAATCTATAAATTAAAAAAATATATATTTCGAGTTAAGAAAAACTATATCGAAATCGTTTTTTTTCGCGCGTCGCCTTTTCGTGCGTCGAATTAACACCGCCTCCAATTTTCCCGCTTCGGAAAATCGCCGTCGCTTTTCCACATTCCGCCCCGCTTTCCACGCCTCTCCCCCCTCGATTAATCTCGATCGAACGAAGCCTGCAAAATTTCTGGTAGCCTGTTTACAATCGCTATAGCGAATCGAGACCGTGTCACTGATAATCTTAAACGTTTTCGCCCGTTCGCAAATGTTAGGCAGTTAAGCGCGACAATGTCGAAGCTTTTACGATCAGTTTTAATCGTTTACTTCTCGATAATGCGTCGAGAAAACGATGATGCTTTCACCCGTCTAAAAACAGACTGTCGCATTCACTTATACAGTATTATCAAATCGTGTGTGTGTGTGTGTGTGTGTGTGTGTTTCTATAGAAGCCAAATGATACAAATGCGCAGAATATTCTCTTTAAAAAGTCATTTTTATACTACTGTGATCAAAAAGTAAAGTGAAATTGTCATTTAAAACTTCCGAGCATTAGGAAGGCAGATAAATTGTATTTTTTTTCCTAGATTGGTAGGACTGTTTATAATATTTGAGTTACACGTGTTTTTACAACTCTTGGTTCCTTCGTCCCGATAACACACCATTTCATACTGCTATTACGATTAAAAAATGTTGAAAAAAGTGCGTTTTATCAGACGAGGAATAAATTTGATTTAATTAAATTTACATTTTATAAACAAATTCATCTTACTTTTTGATTATAGTATTATATCGAAAGTTCCATACTTTATTTATTTCTTATGAAATATATATTTTTTTAAATTAATATAATTAAATTAAAAAAAAATTATATAAGTAACAAAATTTTCTTAATATATATGTATGTATACCATATATACATATTTTTATAAAGACATTCGTTTTGTATTACAGTGACCAACTATTCTCTTTTTGTATAAACGGTCCAACTTATCGTTTTTTTTAATATACATTACTTTATATATTCGTTAACTTTGATACACTTTTTGTAATTTAAAAAAATGTAAATTATTTACTTTATTTTTATGGATGTTTATTTATTTTTTTTCATGTAATAAAAAAAGTATAAGCAATGTATTTTTTATAGTTAAATAATAATAAAAATGTTTTTTAAATTTAATATATATATATATATATATATATATATATCATTTATATGGTAAATTCGTGAAATATGAATGCAATTGGTATGAAATAGAGATTAAACAGTTGACATTCCACGAAATGGTCAATTATTCTTGTGTATTCGCTCAATTAGCATTCCAGATTGCTGTATGTTTCGTTTGTGTCGAACGGTTTGCGGTTTGCTACCCCTGAACACCGCAAACCTATCGTCATTTCCGCACAAACGGTCAGCGGCAAATTCGCCACTTTCCAAATATTTCCGCATTCAAATTTTCAAACCTTTAAAATATATCTTAACCAACCAAAATATGTAATAAGTATATACATCAAAAAATTTCAACGGATAAATAAAAAAATAAATAATTATATTTTATGGATTACAATAAACTTGAACAATATATAATAATAATTTGAATATATGTTATGCAATATTAGAACATTTTTTTTTCAATATAAATCCGAGTAAGTGGAAGAATTACGATGCTAATATTGTGTTATATAAAAAGAATGATTAAAAATAATGTTATATAATTAAGATCGACCGCGTTGTAAAAATTCAATTTATCATTTTTTTGACTTTATTAAATATAATAAATAGATAATATGAATTATTCGTTTAATTTTAAATTTATACTGATTAATATTGAAATATTTAGTCGATCGTTATGAACGTTATATTAGATTACTTTTTACATTTTCAAATTTTTAATATAATGAAACGTTCGAAGAAAAATGTTATTTTTATTAAAGATTTTTTTTAATTAAAAATATTTATAAATTTACTTATCTTCATTGACATGTTTATAATTATTATACGTTTAATTATACGTATAATTGTTTAATTCAGAAACAGTTAAAAAAATATATAAAAATAATAAAATTTACATATTTGTCAAAAAACTTCCGACTATGCCTTTTGAAAAATGTATCAAAATGACTTTATATTTATATATATTATATTCCGTTTGTTGGTAATTGAAATAATGATGTAAATTGATAAAATAGAATTACGTTCGTTTCATTATTATCAAAATAATATACGATTCTCGACATAAATCGTAGTCAATTTGTCGTAAATTCGATCGATTTTCGATGTTAAATGTACCGCAAAAAAAAAATATTTAAACCGACTAATGCGTCAAAAATCAATAGGAAAACAAACATAGAAAATAGCGTCGACGTTTTCGGTACAATTACAAAGAAAAAATACATTCACACACACACACACACACACACATATATATATATATATTTATGATATAATATAGACGACGGTGTCCCGTTTAATAAAGAACGCACGGTCACCGTACACCGTACAATTTCGTACTTCGTTTTGCGGTCGTCGATTTCCGACTAGCGTTTCGTTTTAATTTGGGATTCCGACGATGTTTCCCTTGTTTCGAATTATACGCGTTTTACGTCGAATCCGTACGAATCGAATTACGACGGCGCATTATTGAAATTCGAAACGCGGACCCCGGACCCCCACGGTTCCGGATTCTAATCCAATTAAATTATTTGAACGGAAACCGACACAAAATCGAAGTGCCGAAATATAAAAAAAAAAATATAACATTATACAATTTTATTCGAGTTCAATTTTTGGATAATTTAACATGTGTTATTATGTTATTTACGAATCTCGCTCTCTATTCTGTATTTATATCGAATTTAATGTGACACTGTTAAATTTTCGACGTCTAGAAAATATATGCATATTATTTTATTTTAACACTAAACCTAATACTGTATCGTTATCAAATTTTACGACTTTTCTTAAAATATGCATTTTCATTTTAATCATTTATTATATATATATATATATATATATATATATATATATATATATATATATATATATATATATATATATATTAATCCAAAATTTATGAGCGATTTTAGATTGTTCATTATTGTGATAAATTGTGTAAAAAGTCGAGATAAATTATTTTTATTTGTATTAGATATTTGTCTTTAATTTATCGTTGAAAAAGTGTAAATAAAATTAAATACTAATTAAAAAATATATATTTATTTTAATATTATATATATATATATATATATATATATATATATATATATAACATTTCATATACGTTCTTTATAATTATTTAATAATAAAAATAAGCGTATATTTTCACAGGTGTCGTTAAATATATAATAAAATCGTAAAATTTTGTAATTATCGAATGATCACTAAAAAAATTAAATAAATAAAATACGTTTCGCTCTCCTTCAAAAAAATAAATAAAATAAAAATGACGAGTAAAACGTCGAAATTTTCGCTTTTAATCCGCCCTTAACGAGAGCTCGTCCGGAGATGAACGAGCCTTTAGCAAAATGAATGGGATAAAATAGTCGTGGACGAGCGCTTTAAAAATGTGGGCGGCGTTTTTGTGGGCGGTTAGGCGGCACGGCTACGACGACGATAACTTTATTTATATTTTTACATTATGTATATTAAAAATTTGCAAAGTAATGTTTAATTATGCGGCACTGGGGCGGCGGGGGGCGGGCTTGAAATACGTTTAATTAAAAGGCTCGACGTTGCGGTGTTCGCGATAAGCCAGGGCAACACTAGTAAAAGTGACCCGGTTCGCGAACAAACCGCAACCATCCCCTTTATATATATATATATATATATATATATATATATATATATATATTTCTCAACCCTCAAACACTCATCCTCGTACAAAATTAGTAAGCATTAGGGGTGCAGTGTGTTCCCAGAAATTAAACGTTCCATTAAAAATGCGAAATGGACATTTAGAACGATGCCATGTCACACCGAAAAAGCTACCCCTACAGCGAGTTAAAATGTTCGACGACACAAAAGATAACAGTTTTCGGCCCTTGTTTGTTTGTATCACGATAAAAATGGCGGCGTCGGAAAAGACGAAACGGACAACAACTGTGTGATAGCGGGGGTGTCATCATAATAAAAATACATATATAATATTTGCTATCTGACACTCCGGGTACACCCGACGTACGTCCGGGTCGAGTTCAATTAGTGTTGTCGTAAATTTCGCAATCGTTAAATATTAATCGCTCATCTTATAATCGACGCCATTTCGTCGTTTTCTTCATTTTTTGTTTTGTTTTTCAACATACATAATAATATGTTTAAACAATATATTACATATTGTACGTTGTATACCATAAACCTTCGTTTACATGTTTTAGTACGTAACTTGTACTGTATTAATCGACAAGCTTTTAGTACAAAAGGGATAACTGTACAAAGATTATAATAGTCTTTAGTACAATAATCCCTTTCGTAACAAAGCTCGTACTAAATATTGCATAATTATATTGTTTGTAACGTATACTGCATATTTTATAAGATTTTAAATTATTATATTTAAAATAATAATATTTTTTCGCTTTTTATTGCAACCCTGAAATGCGCGACAGCCGGGAGATGTCGCTGTTAACGCGGTGCACCATTTCGCCACTGAAGATAAGACGTAAAAAAAAGAGAGAAACGGAAAAAAGTGCGGAAAATACGACCGCGAGCGAAAAACCTTCGTCACGTTTCGAGCAAATGAATTTTGAAATTTTAAAACGCGTCAAAATTCAACGGCACAAGTCCAATTACCGGTCGACGCAGATACGGCACGATTCCCGACGCCTATTTACGTTTATAACGCACAACCATAATTAGCACGGGTAATATTTACCCCGCTCGCAAGAGAAAATCGCGCGGTAACAACAACTAACACTCTAGAAGTGTCACCCAATAGCGATACGGCGATCGTTTCTATCGTTTATTTATTTTTCTTTTTGAGGATGTTGTCGTCCCGTTCGATGCCGTATGTTGAACTCGAATTAACCAATCGAGGGTTAAAATCGCTCTATTATTCGTGACGTTTGATACATTGTTAGAACTGAAATAGATTTTTTCTCAATAGATTTGAAATTGAAAATTTTTAATCTTTAAATCTTTCATTATCTCTCTGAATATAATGATTCACATATTATATATATATATATATATATATATATATTTGTTTTTTATTTTCAATATAATTTAGAATAGAATGTATATAAAAATTTATAATGATGTCGTCTTTATATATAATATTCAATTATTATTAATATGTGAAATATGAACTATTTATTATAATAGTACGATATAGCATAAAATTAATTTTACATAATTCAGCATTAGAAACTGGAATATCTTCTAAATATTACGTACAGGAAATGCAATAAATCGAACGATATTGCATATATGAAATTCAATAGAATATTTGCATTCTGATATTCTAACGTAATCGAGCTTCGCATTATCCAATTTGAATACTAGAGAAAATTGCTTTGCAGCGAAATGTACCAAAAACATTGGTTGCAGTGAAATTTTCGTATAAAGCCGCGTCCGCACGGGGTCCGAAATATGCTTTTGTGAACGAGCGATAATAAATTAACGTCTATTATTGTTCGATACAATGCCGCCTAGACGACGGTCTGGAAAAAAAATTAAATTATGAAAAATAGCCTCGTATCATAATAGAACCCGAATGAAAAAAGGCAGTATATGAAATGAAAAAAAATACGGATTTTTTTCTTTCTTTCCTTCTTTCTTTCGATGCGAAAAGAAAAGGTTTCAATTTGAAAACACGCGATTTTCTCTCCCGCTCGTCGACATAATCGTAATTCTTATTATTAATCATCATTATAAACAACAATAGGTTATTTACGATGATAATTAAATTAGTACGATAAAATTAATTAAGCGAATTGTTCGTGGTGAATATGCCTTCTTAACCGATGACGTGCGTAAAATGAAAATAATTTCAGCTTAATTTTTGACGTTTAATGATTCTTCAATTATAATTATATAATATTATATCGCGTTTATTTTTGCATATAATTAGAAATAAAATTCTAAACGAGTATTAAACTACTGTGATCAATAAGTAAGGTGAAATTTTTATTTAAAAAGGTTGGTAAGACTGTCTATAACATTTTCCACTTCTGGCTATTCGGCAAACTCAAAAAGCCAATGCGGAGACGCCGTTTTGACACGATTGAGGAGATAAAAATCGAATCGAAGAAGGTCTTGAAGGCTATATCGGTAAAATACTATTCCGACTGTTTCGAGGACTGGAAAAAGCGTTAGCGAAAGTGCGTTTTATCGTATGGGAATGAAACTGATTTGGAAGAATAAATGAAGAATTTACATTTTGTAAACAAATTCACTTTACTTTTTGATCAAAGTGGTATATATATATATATATATATATATATATATATATATATATATATATATTTAATCCCACTCGATAATATCATCGATTATTGTCTAAAATGCACCAGTATATTACATAATCACTGGAACACAAAGTTAAGCAGGGATGTAATTTTATACATTATTATTATTACAGTACACAAAGCTGTAATGTATTGTATGAAATAAAATGTGCGGTGAAGCTTAACCGTAATGTAATTTGACTAACCCAATCTAACTTAACCATATCAAGTTTAATCAAACCAAATTAGATTGTATTTTATATATAAATATATATATATATATATATAGTATAAAACAACAATGAGATATGAACAAGATTACTTTTTGTTTTCAAAAATATTCTTTTTTTTTCTATTAAAAACTAGTATAAAAACATTTTTTGTTTTTATAAAATAAATTAAAAATTATTAAAGGCTAATTATCTATGATAAAGCAGAGCGAAATGTGTAAATTTTCTAAAACTTGAACAAATTTAATACGATATAAACAAGCAATTCTCGTAATGTTAACAAGTTATATTCAATTTTGCATTGAAAATTTGACCTAGTTTTAACTTCGAATTCAACATTTGCCGAATATTATAAAATTACCTTTTGTTACATTTAAAATCATTATAAATTTAACACGTTTAACTATTCCATCTTTACATCCATACTATTTTACAATAATATTATAAATATAAGGTCAAAATTATTTTTCAATCCTATTTGTGATCTTCAAAATTTACATTATATTATACTTCATATTTGAAGTATTAATATTATATATATAGTAATTAACTATTATAACTTTGAGTAAATAAACAGCAATTGTATTGAACTGTATATATTATATATTTTTATATACAATATAAAGTCTATATATTTTTAATGATAAAACATTTTAAATTTCTTATATAAAAATAATATAAAATCGCCTATACAAAATCAACTAAAGAAATTTTTAATTTATACGTATAAGTTATAGAACTGATAGTGTAACAAAAATTTTGAATACTAAATTATTTTTTTAATTTAGACTTATATATATATATATATATATATATATATATATATATATATATAGACAAATACATTGTAATATTTAATAATCAATTTGCTAGTGAAATATATTCATGAACAAAACTGAAAATGTACAGAAAATGTCAGAATTGTCTCATCTCGTGCAATTTGTCAATCTCCATTGTTAATTCACATTTTCTACGGGAAAGTTTTCGACGTTCGAAAGAACTGGGTAACTCGAGTTATTCATTTTTTATTTTGCACTGCGATATTTTAGACTTGTTGCCACACTTTTGTCTGAAACGACTTTTAAGTCTTAAGTAATATTAAAGTAGTATAATATGTCCATAGTTATGAAATATATTTAAATTTTAAGTATGATAAATTAATTAGTATGTATTAAATGTTAATTTACTAATGGCAAACGAAGTTTATTTGACAATTTTTATTATATAAAAAAAATTGAACAAAGTGTTTACTAGAATTTTTGAGTTTTAAATAAAATTATTAAAAATATTATAGAAGTATTTTAAAAAATCTGTTTTTATTGAAAACGTAAATATTTTAGTATCATAAAGACGTCAATGAGGATCGTAGAAAATTTGTCTTATGTGAGTAGTCTATCTACTTTTATTAACAACGATAACATAGAAATAATTAATTAAATTGTATTAAAAATTATCGTACTAATATTAAAAAAAATAATTAAAAAAATTAGTACCAATATGGGAAAACAAAATTAATGACTTAAAAATTTTATCAGTTTAAACTTAATTAGTTAAGTTCAGGTCAAATTTGATCACATATATTGACTATATTTTAGAGAATTAAATGATTTATAAATTACAAAATAAATATTTTTTTTTATATTATATATAGATATTATTTTATTTTAGATTTTTTAATATAAAAAATCGAATTATTTTCAATGATAAAAAATCAACGGCGAAACGCCAACATTATAGTCGATCGTTGAAAATCGTGCAGAAGAAAAACCTTTTTTTTACCTTATTTTTACCACAATTTTCGTTTCTTATAATACACATACATATATATATATATATATATATATATATATATATATTCATATAAAATATTATATATATATATTTTTTTTTTTATTTCGATTTTCGTCTCAGAAACGAAACGTGGGGTAGTCGGCGCGGATATGTAATGGACATGTCAAAACAAGATTATTTTTCGACTTGGAAGAGAATTGATAAAGGTTTAACCTTTTTTTTACCCGCAGCTGTATTAAATTAGATCGGAAGCGTGGAGGTCTGAAGAAAATAAAATATATAAAAGTGAATTTTGACCGGTCGTTTCGGCGACGTTGGCGAATCGTACGATTTCAATCTGATAATGTCGAATTATACGTATAAACGATGGAATATATTTCATATATATATATATATATATATATATATATATATATATATATATATATATACTACTGTGACCAAAAAGTAAGGTAAAATTATCATTTAAAACTCCCGGGCATTAGGAAGACAGGTGAATTATATTATTTTCTTAGGATGATAGAACTGTCTATAACATGTGTCTGTTTGTCAAAAGGTTTAATTATCTCCAAGTTACACGTGTTTTTATAACACTTGGTTCCTTCATTACGATAATGCACCATGTCACACGACTGGTTCGTCGCGACTTTTTGCCAAAACCTCAACTCATATCGTTCCGCAACCACCGTATTCGTCTGATTTGGCTTCGTGCGACTTCTGGCTAATCGGAAAACTCAAATAGCCAATGCGGGGATGCCGTTTTGATACGATTGAGGAGATAAAAACGGAACCGAAAAAGGTCTTGAAGGCTATACCGGAAAAAGACTATTACGACTGTTTCGAAAACTGAAAAAATCGTTGATAAAAGTGCGTTTTATCGGATAGGGATTAATTTGTAGGGGGTGAAATTGATTTGAAAGAATAAATAAAAAAATTACATTTTATAAACAAATTTACCTTACTTTTTGATCACAGTGTTATATTATTTTTAATAATTTTTATGAAAGATATCAAATTTTTAGAAGGTTATATATAACCTTTATACATAATGATATATTAAGATTATTTACCAATTATAAATGTATCTAGAATTTCTTTATATCACAAATTGTGATGACGATTGACATTTGATCTTTATTTCATATATTAATATCATCATTATTTTCATAATTTTAATTTCATTAGAATCATATTACAATTATATATATATATATATATATATATATATATATATATATATATATATATATATATAAATCTTACCAAATAATTTAAATATATATAACAAAATATTCATGAATTTCAAAACTGCATATAAATTATGCTGTCTTTTACCCAAAATATTAAATACTTTACAACATAAAATATATAATATTTTTATATCATACAAATATATTAAACCTTTTCAAACAATATTTATTACATATACGTATATATATATATATATATATATATATATATATATATATATAAATTTAATATAAGTTATAATTGATTGCTACCAAAATATTATTGAATATAATATTGATTGAAACAGATGTTTATGTACATAAAATGGCGTCTGTTTCAAAACAGTTTTAAGCTTTCAATATTCAGTGCAACTCGAGCTTGTAAATATGAAACTTCATAATTCTACGAAAGACCTCCGGTTTCGAACTCGTGATATATATATATATATATATATATATATATATATATATATATATATAAATTATGCTACAAGTTGTCGGGCGTAAAGGCGCAGCACAAAATGCAATACCCCGAATACTATTTATTATCGGACACGAGCAACTATTTTAAGTTTTTCCATAAACGGAAAACTTTCGATCTTCTCTCGCTGCTATATAGTGAATTTCCGACTTTTCGAATACGCTTTTCGCATCGACGGAAAAGCGGAACGTGTGTACTTTGTGCGAAGGGGCAAAATTTACCTCCGCATGTGAACCACAAACTAAACTCGACCGTTTTAATTTGCACCGGAAATTACGTTGAATATCTTAGAACTTGGTCCGCGACCAGTTTGCAAAATTTTAATTCATTACGCAAATTAATAAATACGATCGTCTATTTGCCAACGTGCATAAAGCGCATACGTTATATTTATAAAATAAAATTTATTTTTATTTAAATATGCAATTGAGTCCGGATAATTTATTATAACACATCCAGAATATCAATATTTATGTTGGTTAACTAAATAATATCATAGTCAAGTATAGTCAACCATATTAGCCAATTGTTGTTTTATATATAAGACTGTGATCAAAAAATATGGTGAATTTGTTTATAAATACCAACACAACATGTCATAAAATCATATGCAAATAAATTATTTTATTTTAAAATTATTTTCTTTTATTTAAAATAATTCATAAATATAATAAATTGACTTTTGGTTATCAATTTTATTAGTAAAATTATTCTGATATTAATTTATATAAAATGTATTTCGGCAGTCTATTGCAGTGAATTCATATATAAAAATGCTTTAAATTAATATTAACGACAATAGAAACATTTCGTATATAATATACAAAATATGTATCTATCCTAGTGGAACATTGAGCTAAAAATATTTCCAAAAGTTATTGAATATATTAGTTTTTTTTATATTTTTTTTTTGGTGAAATTTAATATTATTACAAATTTGATAGTAAATTTTATTAATGTTGATGATATATTACAATATCATCATCAACATCATCATTAACAATATAACCCAGAATGCTTCCAGTGTACGTCGCCAATAAAAATATTTTTGATTAAATTATTTTTTATATTATTATTAAAAAAAATCTTAATTCACGAGTGTCGGTCGGTAATTAAGTTGAAATTGAAAAAAAAAACCATCCGATAGCGATAACCAAATGTCGTTCAAAGGTTAAAAGGGGTCGTCCTTCAATAACGGAACCGTTTAACGGTTTTAAGATGAGACGGTCCGTAATTGGTGTCACTGTAGCCGGTGATATCACACGAAATCGTGCACAGTAATATCACCGTGTAACCTAGACTAACACTAGAAAGATCGGTACACGATAATAGTAAAAAAAAAAATAAGGAGAAACCGTAGTTCGACGGCACGGGTTAGTTTCATGGCAATTTCGTGAGGCAAAAACACGGGCGTCGGATAAAAATCTCTTGTCTGAAAAAGACAAGACTTTAATTTGATTATCCCTTTAAGATAAGATAGCGGGGCAATACTTGACCGAGTTTGTACCATTGGGATGGGATACGGGATAAAAGGGACGTCGCTTTGTTCCCTTTTAGCTGGTACCATTAACCGTCCTGACAAATATCCGACATAAACTGCTTACAATTCTATATATATATATATATATATATATATATATATATATATATATATATATATATATATATATATATATATATAAAGAGAGATAGATAGATAGATAGAGAGAACGAGAGAGAGAGTACTTTATTATGTTGATTTTATAAATTTCAATGAGACATAAAGATTTTCATATTATTAATCAATAATAATAAAATTGAACATTATACGTAAATTTTAGTATGATGAAAATTTTGTATGAAAAATTGCAATATATTAATAGATTGGATAGAATACCAAAATTAACAATGTTTACGTTGAATTTTTGTTAGAATATTATATTAAAAATATGTGCTAGTAGTTAATAAAAATTATACTGAAAGAATTATTTCTATTTTTCTCGACTTAAATCGCGATTTTATATGATTGAATGTTTTTCGTTACAAAATTTAGTGCGAACGATTTACGTACGAACTTTCAAAATATTCATCTAATTCGTACAAATATTGTATCAAATTATGCATTATTAAATGCGTCTCAACAAGAAAAAAATATTTTTCGAAAGTCGATTTAAAATCCCAACCATTTCAGCAAAGTTATTATCGATTACATATAATAAAGTTTGCATGAAGTGGACTTTATATGAGTAATCTTTGAAAATATCTCTTTAATTTATATTAAGTTATACATTAATCTAATGTAAAAAATGACTTTTAGAAACGTCATTTTTGAATTAAGCTATGATTGATAATAAAAAAGTACAAAATGCAATTCGATTTCAATATAAGCAAGCGCTCTTATTAAAATTTTAGTGGAAAAATTTTCGATCCTGCTTCTATATAATATAAGGAACAATATTGAAAATTGGCAAACATGTTGAGGATTGCCGATTTTTTTCAACGTTTTACAAATCGATTTAACCGCGTTAATAATTTTAAATATCTTGCGTTCCATTATTTGACGAAAAGCACAAAGCGAACGGCACAAAGGAGAATTTTCCGCATTCGAACGCGGAAAAACCGTTGTCCGAAAAGAGACACGAATAAAACGCACGACGAAACGAAACGGAAAAGCGGCGGAAAATACAAAAAAAATAAAACAAATATTAAAAAAAGAATCCGTCTCGGTATGATGATGAGGAGAAGAAAAAACCGAGGGGTTTTCAAGGGTGATTTCTTAGAATCGTTCGTGAGTCCGAAATGGTTTGAGAAAACGGCTGCAAAACAAAATAATACAGCGATTTATAATATTTTCTTTTGATACGCAAAGAAAATCTCCCTTTGTATTCTTTTTTAACCCTGCGTGACGCTACTTAGCAAACGAACCCTCCCCATGAAAATATATTCCGAATTTATTTCATTCTCAAATGAGATGAAATTCGGGACGTTCCTTATTTTTACGTAGCGTCGTTTTTATTTCTTTTCTTTCTTTTTTTCTCGTTCCTTTTCACCTTTCAAATTATACATATATAATATACGAAACGGATAAAAGAGTACAATCTTTATCTGCCACATATATATTATATATAATATATAATACAAAGAAATATTCGGTATATAAAGAGAATTAAACGTATTGAAAGCATATAATATGTGTGATATTCGTTCGAATTCATCTCAATAGTATTAATTCTGTTTATCATAAATAAATTATTATTTTATATATTGAAGATAGATAAAAAATATTTTTATTATATATAAATAATATATATATATATATATATATATATATATATATATATATATATATATATATATGTTCAAAATTTGTAATTTAGAGTCGTGTTTTAATATAAAGTTTAACACTAACATTGACATACTCTTATAAATATATTCACGCCGTAACGAAGGGTTGAAAGGTTCAAAGGTCCTGAAAGGTCAGATAAGAGTGATCAATAAATCAAAAGGCCGACGAAAAAAAAAACAAATTACAATTTCCAGAATACGCATATATACCCCACCATTTTTTTATTTTTTGTAAACATTACAAATTATACGCATCAAAGAATGACTAAAGTATATATGGTATACACTGTGATCAAAAAGTAAGGTGAAAGTAGGTAAATTCTATTTTTTTTCCTAGGTTGGTGGAATTGTCTATAACATTTGCCAAGCGTCTGTTAGTCAAAAGGTTTAATTATCTCCAATTTACACGTGTTTTTACAACTCTTAGATTCTTCATCACGATAATGCATCATGTCATATTGCATATCGTTCCACAACCACCGTATTCGCTCGATTTGTCTCCGTGTAACTTCTGGCTATTCAACAAACTCAAGAGGCCAAGTGGAGTCGCCGTTTTGACACAAATGTGGAGATAAAAACTTCACTTTACTTTTTGATCACAGTAAATCGATGTTCAATTAAAGTTATATTGAATTAAATTTATTTATATATATAATTTTTTTTATTATATGCAATATAAAAATATGCACTTTTTTCGTTAATCACTTGTATTTTTACGACGTTCTATGGACGAAAAAAAATATTTTCATATATTTATATATAAATTGGAAGCGAGCAGCGTCGCAAATCGATTCTGTATTTACTTTGGTCTTTATCGGTAAAAATAATATTATTTAAACATTTTCTGTTTATATTAAATCAAACTTTTTAACTTGCGGTGCGTTTACTTTAATTTTTCCGGCGTGAATTTTAATCCGATTTTCACAGACCGAAAGCCAAAACAATAACATCGGATTATTATTTTTTTTATTTTTCGCACAATATTATTATATAAATGCCGACGACGAAAATCTAAATATATATATATATATATATATATATATATATATAACATGTAAGCTTGGAGTATATTTAAAAAAATAATATGCACTCATCGTTATTAATTTTGAACACGTTAATAAAAATGTGTACGTAGAAGCAAAAAAATAATTAATATATATATATATATATATATATATATATATATATATATATATATATATATATATATATTTACAAAAATCACATTAAAATATAAAAAAGTAGGTTAAAAATTAACGTTCCTATTTTAAAGTTGTAATGTTATGAGTTGATTCATTGCTTTTAATGCGTAATATGACTGTTATTATATTAAAGAAACTTTCGTAATTATATTACATTAATTTTAATATAAATTATGATTTATTAATGAAAAGTGTGTCGTAAATAAAAATATTGATTTGATTTATATATAGTGTGTCTATAAAGTGACGTAAATTTGTTTTTTTTTTCAATGAATATTTTATATGGTTGAACATATTTAACAACGTATTAAATACATTTAACAACAATAATAAAGAAAAATTGTAACAATCGGATTAATATAATTTCGTTGTTTTTTATTTCACTTAAAAATTCGTGCAATTTTTAAAAAACAGTATTATATTGATGCCTCAACCTCCATATTCGCTAGATATAGTCCCATACGTATAATAAAGAGAATCTTAAAGAGCCATCATTTTAGAAGCATATATGAGATTACAGAGCATTTCTGAAAGAGCTCAAATATATCTAAAAGATCGAATTTCAATTCTTCTGGGGATTGAAGAAGCGCTGACTTAAGTGTAATTATATCTGATGGGGACTATTTTGAAGGGTAGAATATCGATGTGAACGAATAAACCGAATTCCATTACATTAAATTTTCTAAATATTTGTACAATGGCGAAGAAATCGTTTTCTAATCGATCTTTAAATTGCTTCGTTGCACAAGATGCAGGCGCACTCACAGTTTAACACGAGGCCTTCCCTTTCAACCTACCGTTTCACCAGCAACCACCCCGAATAGCGCACGCAAAATAAACAAACGAGAGAATAAATAAATAACTAGAGCGCGTGTTGGCTGAAAGCGACAAAGTTTAATCAGAGCTAAATAAATGATTCGCTCATGGGGACGGCATTCGCCGCATTTATATTTCAGCCGCGTCTAAAATGAAAACAATGTTCGGGGCCTCACTCTCTCACTCTCTCTCTCTCTCTCTAGGCGCGTGCAAAATGCGGGGCCAACGCCGCACGTATGTAATTTTAATGGGTAATTCTGGTTACGGCCCCACGACTTGTGTACGTACAATTTTTGGCGGCAAATTTAAGAGAAACTTGCATGTAAATTCCGAAACGTCCACTCTGAATATGCAAAAAGAAAGTTTCGGCTTTTTAAATTTTATATTTTTATAATATATATATGATATACTATATAAACTTAAAATATTTACTGAAAATTTTCTCCATCATTTCAGTAGTAAATATTTTGGTTATATTGTGACTATAGATTGAAGATATACAGTAACTTTAAAAAATTCTATATAACACTGTGATCAAAAAATAAGGCGAATTTGTTTATAAAATATAAATTCTTTATTAATTCTTCCAAATCAAATGCATTCCCATCCGATAAATGTAAAAGTAACATTTTGCTAACGCTTTTTCCAGTTCTCGAAACAGTCGAAATAGTCTTTTTTCGATATAGGAACGATATGAGACGAGTTTTTGGCAAAAAAGTCGCGAAGAACCATAGCAGTATAATGAAGAAGGACATTAATTAAATCTTCTGACAAACAGACGCTTGGTAAATGTTATAGACAGGAAAAAAATTACAATTTATCTGCCTTCTTAATGTCCGGAAGTTTTAAATGACGATTTCACCTTATTTTTTGATCACAATTTAATGGTTAATTATTTAACGTTTTCAAATGTGATTATTATGCGACGATATAAATCGCTATATTTTCCGCGTTTGATACTTTATACTGAGAATAAAGAAAATGCCGGTTATAAATAAAATAAAAAAGAAAAGTAGCGTTTAAATGGATATGGCGTTCAATGGAGGAGATTGATTGTTAATAAAACTGGATTGTTCCCTTTATTTATTCTCAATAGTGAACGAAACTCCTTTATTGAAATCTAAATTAAATTTTCTTTTGAAAAATTGACTCCGATAAAATATAAAATATATCCGATAAAATATATAGATTTCATAACATTCTTTCGCCGCAGAATATCATCAATATTATTATAGAAAATTAATATCCACTACAAATATTATTATTTTTTTTGACACTAGTTCAATTACAGACGATTTCATATACCAGTTTAATACACTATTTATTCATACGAAATATTGTGAAAATTTTCATTCTTATATTATATATATATATATATATATATATATATATATATATATATATATATATATATATATATATATATATATATACAGATAGTGCGTATAATATTATAAAATTAACCACAATGTACAGTTTCATGGGATTAATCTGGGGGTTCGGGGTAACTTTATTTATTATAATTACGGAAAACCGTCTGAATTATGCATTCATACATATGCATATTGCTGTCGTTATGACAGTCCACGACGTACTTTACGGGTTATTAATATTATAGTATTAAATTTATATACCTTCTGGTCGTGTGGGCGTTTCAGGGTTAACGCTGCGAATTGTTAATATTGTGACGAACACTATTATTCTGTATATATATATATATATATATATATATATATATATATATATATATATATATATATATATATATATATCAGAGTTATTTGACAATAATATTTTTATCATTTTTCAAGTATATCTTGAACATTTATATATAAACTTTAAATATTTGCACCGTTTTATATATTGAAAAAAAAAATCAAAAATTATTTTCAATCAATTTTTTTTAATAAAATTTATATAATTCTTTATAAATAATAATATTATTAAATTTTATATATGGATATTTTGTTGAGAAACTATCATTTTTAAAAAGCTCATGTAAAAATATAAATTATTTTTATATTTAGAAAATATTGATAATATAAAAGCCTAATACAATGATTATCAAATATTATATTTCCTAAAAAAAATCTATTCATTATTTTTTAATCTGAGTTTGATGTATTATTTTATTATATAAAATATTTTTATAATTAAATTTATACTAAACTTTTCGAATCATTTTCTACCGTTGACAAATTTATATATAACAAATTATATATGTCATCGAAATGTCGAAATTCACATATATAAATTTAACTTTGATCTTTAATCGACAAATGTTTGTATACGACTTTTATGTGGCGGTTTTTTTCTATCTTTCTTTCTTTCTTTCTATCTTTTTTTTCTTCTAAAATGCCGTTCCACTTAAAAAGTAATACGTAGAAGACTTGTCGGATTAATTGAATAGCTTTTCTCGTAGAAAAATCTTCTTCTCTAATGGAAGGGCGTCGGACAACTTTGAAATATTAACTTTTCCCTTTTTTCCACTTTTTTTTTATTTCTTCTCTTCGGCTTTTTTACCCTTTGCGCTGACAAAAATAGCAAATGCTCTTTCCTAACCGATGAAAGTTTATAACCGTTATTGAAAACCACATCTGTTAGTTGCGAAAGCGAAAAAAGAAAAGCTGTAGAATATAATATATATATATATATATATATATATATATATATATATATATATATATATATATATATAAAGAAAAACGGTGAAAAATTACCGTTTATGCGGAACGTATATAAATTTGTGTTAATCGTTTAATTGCGTTTCGGATTCGAACAATTAGTAGAGAATGAATTAAAACGGAAAAGGGGAACCAAAAAAAAAAAAAAACAAAATAAGAAAAACCATAGAAAACCGAATTGTTGTAATTACGAACGAAAAAGCATTAGTTCTCCCGGTCGAATCGGTAATGCAATCACGTTTATTCTGCGACAGTATCGAAGAAAAACGGCGCTTCTCAAACTTTGCATCCGGAATTTCGATCGACGACACTTTTTAACGCGATCGCTATCCGGAAAAATTGGAAAATTCACTCGAAACGTTCACTATGTAATGCGTGAAAATGACACTTTTTAAATTTTACGTATATCATTATTGTACTTTAAAAATGCTTATTTTTTATATATATTTTAAATAAAAATTAAATTAAAAAATATTAATGATAGTATTGAGAAAAAAGAATGTAAAATTCAACATCTATCATTTGTACTGATTTGTATTTTAATTTATATATGTATATATAATAGCTTTTTTATACATTTGAAATGAACAATATTTAGAAAAAAATATACTGCTATAAAAATCGAAATTAAATCGATTCAATAGCAGAATTTGAACCAAAAATTCGCTGCACGATCGTCGTATAACCGTCAAAGTGACGAAATAACAATAAACATTGTTGAAGAAAAAAATACACACACACACACTTATATATATATATATATATATATATATATATATATATATATATATATATATATATATATATATATATATATATATATGATTCGACGTGTAGAAAACGTGATAATGTCACGCGCGTGAAAACGCGTTGTGATATCACCTGCGTAACGGCGGACGACGGCGTTATTTTAACGACGCTTTTGCAAAATTGCGTAAGCGTTTTCGCACAATTTTGCATTAAAATCTGACGATTATGTGTACCGACTTTGTGGAGATACATCACGGATGCGTGCGACGTTATGCGAGAGATTCGGCGTCGTAACAGCGAACGTTTACACTTTACGACGGTTGTCCGTTAACCTTTTCGAGGTCTCGAAAGATATATATATATATATATATATATATATATATATATATATATATTATAAACTATAGAAAAAAAAAATTTGCTACATATGTAAAATATATATTTAGATTTATAGTAAAAATTGTAAAATTTATATTCTGCAGCAATGTGGATTCGAATTCACGCATTCTGAACAGGTCGATGTAGGTAAGTGAATCGATATATCTAAAAATATGTTTTAATATTTTTTCATATGTATATTATATATACTGCAATTATAAAATAATATAAATTAATACAAAATATTTGATATATATAATTATATTGAAAAATATTAAAGGTTGCATATTAAAGGCGCGTATTTTGTTTGTAATTTTATTTGAAAAATAATGAAAATAAACGACATTTTGTTTGGTGATATATATATATATATATATATATATATATATATATATATATATATATATATATATATTATTTGAAAAAAATATATAAAAAATTAATCTCAGCAAAAATATCGACGTTTATAGTCAAGATGTAAACAATTCTAAAGAAAATAGTGAAAAAGTGAGCGACATTATTTGAAAAATAACAAATGCAATAATATTTCAAATGAATGTTCTTATCAATACATTTTACTTAATAAAATTAATATTATATCATAAAATATTTTTTAAATATAATCATCATTTCAGATGTTCAGTGTTTATAATCGGATTTTAGATGTTTTAAAAATTTATAAAAAGATCGTTTAAAATATTAAAATTAATATTATATTTTATGTAATATTAAAAAAAAAAACATTTTATAAACGACCTTATATACCGACAATTCTGCAATATTATATTTTAAACCGGCGTTGTCAACCCTTTCATTATTGTCTTAATTGTGACATCTTCTTTTTATCCTACTATAACCCTTAAATAAATCATCACAAATAAACGATATTTCTCAATTAAATATATTTTTTTCTTTTTATTATATTATATTCGTTAATCTCGACATTATTCTGACATTTTACATTTTTTTTATTCAGAATATATGAATGATATTTTTAATTCAAAACGACAACTCATAAGGGATGATATTATAAACATGAATAAACCTTACATTGTTAATATTTATTCATATTTTGTGTATGTATGTGTGTGTGTGTGTGTGTGTGTGTGTCGCTTTTTTGTAAGGATTAATAAGTGTTACGGTCGACGTTTCATTTGTCACAAGTTGAATATAAAACAGCACATTCACGAGACATTTTTCGCTTTGTAATATCATATTATTCAAACAAACGTACGCACAAACGCACACACGCGCCCTCACAAAAATGCTATAATGCGGTAAAAGTGAACTTTTTATTATTATTATTATTACTTTTTTTTCATTTCGAATTTTACACGTGTAAATTTCGAAAATGTGCCGAAAAACGGATTTATATTCCATTCTATTATTCGACATAATTCAATATATTTATTATATTATACATATATATATATATATATAATAAGAATATATTTATTACTGATAAATATTAAAATTATATAAAGTCGATTAATATTTATTATATAATTTTTGATAATTTTGATTCATCTAAACGTAAATGAAATTGCACGATTATACCGTTAATAAAATTTAAAATTTTCAAATAAATTATGTTTTAAAGATTATTCGCAATATTAATGGTATTTTAACGATGCAATATTAAGGACTATCCAGTGTATTTATTTAAATTTATCGTCTCACTATTATCGAGTAAGCAAAATTTAATTATTTTATTATATATGATACAAATATATATATTTTATTATTATTATTAAAAATATATTTTCGATAGGTTTATATGTTTTTTTTTATAAGTTATGTATCAAAAACTATTATAAGAAGTTTCCATTTAGTGAGTCGGATTCTATACGGTATTGAAAGACCGTACAGTGCGTCAACATCCATCATTCGGAATAATGGAATTTCGGCTACTTTTTCAACAGATCATGTGTGTATATATATATATATATATTGTCATTCAGTGAATGTGCAGATTAACGAATGAACGCTTATTCTGTACGTAGGATACGTAGGTGCTAAATAAATTAGCGTGAGCTGGGCGTTTCGTTCGTTGGTTCGACGACGGTCAACGCGTAAATAAATAAAAGGGCGGCACCGAACACAAAAACGAATCGCCGGCAAATGATAAAGTACAGTTTTATTCAAATGAGAGGGTTCTGTGAGGGCCTCTGCGGAAATTAACTGCACGGGTCCAGGAAATAGCGCTTCGGGACCCATCCGAACAACGGAGAACGGGATCCGGGGGACGGGTGTGAGAGGACAGAGTGGGAAAGCGGGGAAATCGAGAGAAAGGGAGTGAAAAGCTGCCACAGGGTTAGTCTCCGGCAACTAAATACCTTTTTCGCCCCGTTTCCTCTCGGCCACCCTACAAACCATCCCTTTCGTTAATTCTTCGGGTTTGTACTTCGTCACTGTTAATTCGCTAATTCGTCCCCGGATTTATTTGGCTCGGGCCTCGTCGTCGTCGTCGTCGTCTCTCTCTCTTTCTCTCTCTCTCTCTCTCTCTCTCTCTCCACTGTTCCCATTGATGGTGGCGTCGGGGTCAAAATGGACCCCATTCGTTTCTTCGAGGTTTAAGCCGCACTCGCCGGTCGTAACTGCAAAATAATGATACACATTGTTCATAGAACGTACGTACTCTAAACAAATTGCGAATAAGCCATGGATTATTCGCTCGCGAATATATCAAATGATATAGTTTATTCAACAGGAAAAATATATAATATAGAATCTATTAAATTTCAGAAAAAATATTAAAATACATACCATCAACTCCGAAATCATCTTTTGGTGATCTTTCTTGGCTTCTCTATCAACAAAAGTCTATTATACGTCTAGTTCATCTTTTTCGGTGACATTTTTTCCATCCGATTATGTTCTTGATATTGCACCTTATTCGTATCTCATTTCTTTTCCCATTACAAGAGATAACTTCACAAATTATTCTTTCGATTTCTATTATATCTGACCTAATCTCAATTGCATAAGTCATTAGAAGACATAAACTCAGATATTTCTTTGTATTAAAAGCATAATAGTCAATTATTTAGTCCAAAATATTATTTCTTTTTTTCATATCTTTTAAATATATATAATCCAAAGAATTTGATCTGCCTTATAAGAAAATAATGTCGATATCGTATATATTTTAATTGGATTATCGTAGATATTTTTAACTCTACATTTTCTACAGTGGAAAAAAACTGAACAAAAAGGATAATTAAGTAGAAAAATAAAGAGAATTTCAGTTCGATCTGTCACTTATTCTCACTAAGATAGATAAATGGGACGGCTTCGTATATTTTTAATCAGCATTAAATCGATCCACTTATTTTGTTTGCGGCGTAAAATAAAGTTAGCAGAGTTCCATTCAGGTAAGTGGAGAATTAATAATGCACATCGAAACGAAATCGTTTCAAATAGTGTACATTAATTAATTAATTGATTAATGGAAAAAAAAACATCAAGATTATACATTGTAGAACTTGAAATTTTGAAAATAATAATATAATCTTAAATAGTTATTATTCCGAATATCCGACATAGAAAATTAACGGTGCGTGATTGATTATTATTCCATTGTTTTGATGGAAAACACGAAACGGGGGGGGCGAAGGGGGGAAATGGGGGGGGAGGAGGGGTTAAAACGGACGGTTCTAAACTAAATTGTCCGAATAGTTTTGGGCAACTTTGGATAACTCAGTTTCATCCCCCCGTCTCCGCCCCCGCCCCCCCATTAGTACCGCCCTATACCCGGTTAACTATGACAGTCGAAAGGACAAACCTTACCCAACTACCCAAATTCATCCCCATTCAGTTCATGATACTCCCGTGAAAATAAATAATCACCTTCTAACCACCGCACCCCCTCGCCGCCCTCTCTCAAGATTTCTACTTTAAACCCGTACAATTTCTTTTTGTTTACAACGTAACGAAATATTGCGCAATATTTCGGAACAAAGTTAATTTGGGAAAGGCGGGAGAAAGGTCGATTTTAGCATTCAAAAGCGAAAATGTCCGCATGAAATCGTTGGATTTAAGCCAAATATTTACTTTAAAAAAAATCGTACACTCGTAAATAATACTAAATTATATAGGAAAATAAATGGTAAATAGAGGTCGCCTTTTAGAAATTCTATTTCATCCTTTACTATGACGTATTTTCTACTATTCTTTTTAAGTATTATTTTATAACGTCGTATCAAAATTATATTTTTAACGAATACTTTATTTTATATTATTACGCTTTTAATTTATATATTATATGTATATATACCATATATATATATATATACAAATATTTATTCTGAAAAAATGCAAAATTTGTTTATTTTCGATTTTGCTTTAAAATATAGTATATAAAATGCCTACATAATTCAGATGCATTCAAAATGTGAACGGCGTAAATCTAAACGTAATTTCCTGTTTTAAATCGGAATGCCCGAAAATCGAACGCGACCGATTTTGATAAACGACAACGACAGTGACGAAAATATATATATATATTTAAATATTTTCGTATTTTTCCGACGGTAAAAATACAAATATATTGCGTCGAAATAGGTATTTAATCAAAGCATAAACCGTACAAATTGTTGTTTGAGGTAACAAATGGATTGAAGTTTTTTTGTTCTCATTACATATAGAGATATTTCCGAAATTTTTAGATTTTATCTTTTTTCACAATGACCAATGTAAGACATTTCAATATATAAATATATATATATAAAACCAAATTTGTATAATTATATTATAAAATGAATATAATATATTATCGATGACCATAGGGATTTTAAGCATTTAACTCTAATCTAATTTTAAAACAAGATTTTTCATTCTCATAAATAGCATTTTAAATTCTTGATAAAATCTCTTGTCTTTTAAGATTACACCGAGTATCTTTAGTGTTAAAAAGTATACACTTTGTGCACTTCTTATCTAACAAAACACAAGGTCTATTATTTATAAAGAGATTTATTTTACTATACATTTAATAAAAGTATTAAAACAATTTAATATATATATATATATATATATATATATATATATAATGTTTTATGAATGATGTATGTAATTTCATCAAAAATTCAGCAATCATAGAAGGGTCATAAAGCAATAAAAAAATCTAAAAATAAAGGGTAAGAATCTCTCTTGAGAGTCATAAT
This sequence comes from Leptonema lineaticorne, assembly GCA_024500535.1. NCBI lineage: Eukaryota > Metazoa > Arthropoda > Insecta > Trichoptera > Hydropsychidae > Leptonema > Leptonema lineaticorne. The sequence continues at coordinate 220,973 of JANIJI010000026.1, read as the reverse complement.
GTAAAATTCGTTAACGAAATTTCGTATTTAATTGTACATATAGATATGAGAAAAATCGAAGAAACGACACATCTTTCAAAATTTATATAAATTTATTATATACACAAAATATTTTTTTTTTCATTAAATTATAGGCAATATAAAAAAATGGACAAAATGTTAAAAAAAAAGAAATAATAAAAATAAAAAAGAAAAAGCAATAGAACAAGAGAAAGGTAACGTGCATATTTATGTGCGCATAACGCGAATAAATGACAACCGCTTGACTTTTGCACGAGCGGAAAGGAAAAGTCGTCGGGGTAAGAAAAAAAAGACGAGAAAAAGAAAAGAAAAATAAGAAAACCATCTCACCGATGTCGCTTCATCTTCGTCTTTTCTAGTTCATCGGGAAGCATCAACTTTTACCACTCATCCTACTATTCCATTCAACACACAAATATATATATATATATGTGTGTGTGTGTGTGTATGCGTGTGCGTGTGCGTGTGTGTGAAAGAATGAAAGGAAAAAAAAAGAATTTACGTATAAAGGGATAGAAAGAAAAAAAATTGTACGATATCAGGTATGTAAAGTACATTACCTTCGCCGTCATCCTTTATATGTGTCATTTATCATGTCGCTGCGTGGCGTTACACACGTATATACAAGTGAGTAATGCAAACATACAGCAAAAATGTTGAATGTGTATTTTTTTTTATTTTTTTTTTCGTCCTGGTCCTGCTGTTTTTCATAACGTACGAGAAATGAAAAATTAGATAACGTCCTTTCTGGGACCCTCCCTTTTTGGTTGAAAATTTTTAAATTAACGCCACCCCCCACCCCCCACTACACGTTTCTCGTTCAAAATTGTGCATGACGAATTTTATTTTGGTTCGACTTTATTATTATTATTATTTCGATTTGGATTTGATACATCAATCAATTCTTTGGCTTTATATATTATATAATATATATTTATTTATTTATTTATATATTGAAGAATACTAATTAACACGATCTTTTTATCATTTCGTGATTATAAGGATTAGAAATTATATCTTTTTGGCAATATTATCAAGTTTGAACTAAAAAATGTTTGAGTTTCAATATCAAAAATGCTGTGCAATCTGTATCCAAATTCAACATATTGAATTTTGAGAGACTCTTACAACTAATATATATTACACTGTAATCAAAAAGTATGGTGAATTTGTTTATAAAATGTTAATTTCTATATTTACTGTTTCAAATCAATTTCATCTTTTTTTAAGTGGCTTTTTCCAGTGTACGAAACGGTCGGATTAGTATTTTTCCGGTTCAAGACCTTCTTCGTCTTGATGGTTATACGGGAAGGTTAATCGTGTCAAAACGGCATTCCCGCACTGGCCTTTTAAGTTTGCCGAATAGCCAGAAGTCGCACGGAGCCAAATCGGGCAAATACGGTGGTTCCAGAACGATATGAGAGGAGTTTATTATTTTTTTTTAATGTAAAAATGGGGTATAATATAAGATATGTCTGAGATGTTATATCACGAAACAATAATACACACACACACACACTATATCATATATCGGTCAAAGTAAAAACCGACGTGTACGCATTAATAATGTGTTTCGGTCACGAGTTACGCACTTTACCGGAACCGATCCCGCCCACATACATATGTGCACATTAACTGAGAAACCGTCACGAAGTGGCCATCCGTCAAACTCGACACGGGCGCGATTTGCGCCCATGCCCGCCCACCTCTTACTACTGAACGTCCGCACTTTCCGCCCACGTAGATGCGCCCTTAAAGGGGTGTCCCATTTGTACTGTTCTGTTAGAAAACTTACTATAGTTAACCAACAAAAAACGCATCACATCTTATCTATCGTGTGTATGTGTCATATTTTATATCGATAATCTTTTTTTCTGATTCATATATATATATATATATATATATATATATATATATATTAAAATTATATTTATGTAAATTATTAACTTTTTATATTATATTATATAAATATTGTTTGGATATTAAAAACGTTATATATTTTTTTATAAGTATACAAATCATATTAACTATCAATTTTGTTATTATTTCATTATTATTTTATAGCTTTAATATATAAAATAGATATAGATAATGTTTTTTGATACTAATATTATAAATGATATTTATAAACTCATTCCGATCAGTTTTCTTTCATTTAATATTTAGAATATAAATTATAATTTCATAACACAAATAATATATTTTTTATTTTTAAAAAAATATTCAAGTAATCTATTTCTTTAAAATAATAAATATTTTTTTTTAAAATTCTATCGATAAAATTATTTACTTTTAAGAAATACGAAAAAAGAAACCAAATTAATTGTGAGTAAAAAAATTTTTTTAAACTAACAAACTAATTTAATATTTTAAATTCAATGTAAATATTTAGTGAATCAACCTTTTAAATGCTGCATCGCTAATTGAAATATTATTATATTTCACTGAAAATAATAAGGAATTCCCAGTATAATTTTCATTAAGTTACTACACCAAAATTAATTTTCAAAATATTTTCCACTGAGATAATATCAAATTTTAATTGGTAATACTTCATTTCGGTCGGCAAAATAAGGTTTTTACGCATAAATTCCAAATATATATTTAAACAGTTATATAACACAATTATAGAATTTAACTTAAATTTATTTTTAAAAAATATTTATGTATAATATTAAATTAAAGTTACAAGTACAAAAGTAAAATATGAAATTTGATATTATTTTCGACAACTTTCATAAAAGTTTTTCATCAATTTTCGTGTATGTTTTTTATATAATACTTCAATTGTTACGTCATTAAAATATATTTTACTTCATGTATATAATATATACTACTGTGATAATGCACCATGTCATACTGCATTGATTCTTCGCGACTTTTTTGACAAAAACTCGACTTATATCGTTCTGCAACCATCGTATTCACCTGATTTGGCACCGTGCGACTTGTGGCTTTTCAGCAAATGCGGGGACACCGTTTTGGCACGATTGATGATATTAAAACCGAATCGATTATTTTGATGAGGATGAAATTGATTTGAAAGAATAAATAAAGAATTTACATTTTATAAACAAATTCATCTTATTTTCACAGTATTATATATATGGTATATATATATATATATATATATATATATATATATATATATATATATATATATATATATATATATATATATATATATATATATATATATATATATATATATATATATATATATATATACATATATATTTCTATTTTCATCGTTGAACGATATTGACTTGTCATTCGAGCACTCAAAATTAGGGTAAGAGAATTCGTTTGATCCGCAATTATTCGTTTCAACCCTTTAAAACCGCCCTTAAATTTCATTCGTTATATCACTCGTCATGCGAAAAAGCCATTTCTTGTCGTCATCATTTTGATTTTCTTTTACGAATCTTTAGATTAAATAACGAGTCGAAAATCGCGTGACAGCTCATTATCACGCTCGCGCCGCATCGGAAACCGTGACAATTCATATAAAACGAGTCGGATTAGCGAAATTTTCACATTCGAACGATATAATTAATCCGGCAAACGAGTCGACTGCTCGTTAATTGCCACGTTAATTATATGTGCAAATATACACATATATATTTCAAATGAAATTTTATACTCGTACATTTCAGTCAATTTGACGAGTTGAAATCTAGATATTAAAATTTATATTAATAATAATTGAAATATTAATATTAATAATAATAAGTTAAAAAAGCATTAAGAGAATATTATCATAATTCTTTAAGTGCTTGTCTCGTTACACGAATACGAAAGCTTCGTTGAATATTAAAATATAAATTATAAATGTAATCTACTATTGGTGATATATATATATATATGTATATTATTTCAGCATAATTTCCCTGAAGATATGATGCGTAAAATTATTATTGTTTCGTCACCCAAAAAAAATAAAATAAAATTCGGAATCATTAAACGATGTCAAATTCAATTTCGTTCAATTGATCGATCACAGTTCAATTTCGAATTTACAATATTTGACATACATTATATATAAAATATTTGATAAAAAAATCTCATTATTAACATATATTTTCAGTAGTGAAATTTTCACATATATTTATTTAAAAAAATATAATATAATATCAACGAGTCATATTTTTCGCACAGATAAGTGAACGCATAAACTTTAACCTTTTATACAGCAGAAATTTATAGCTGTCCTTCTTGGAAAATTGTATTATTCTTGTTTGAATTAATAAAAAAAATGTGCTCTTTATGATAATACAAATAAACGACCTTAAAGTTTTTATACTCAACATCAAACATTTAATTATAATAATATTTATCGTATTTCTTATTAACCCTTTGCACGTGAGGGGTGTCGTTTAGTCACTATTTAGATTAATTTGAAAACTATTCGCGGCAATAATTATTTATGTTATTTTTTTATAACGAATTTCCACACTCTTTCTGTATAATATTATCAATTATAAAAATATACTATTTAAAATAGAGAAAAAATATCTTATTTTAAATTAATTTGCAAACAAATTGAACTGCATTTTCGATATTGAAACTGAAACATTTTTTGGTTCGAACTTGTTTATAATTTTATAATCCTTATAAACACGAAATAATAAATTGATTGTTTAGATCAGAATATTTCAATATACCGTTTATTAAAAAAATTTAAATGATGGTGAAAACTGTTTTTTTTTTTTTTTTTTTTTTTGGTTTATAAATTGGTTCAATGATTCCATATATTCAATATAAAACCACTAAACAGCTTAGATATATATATATATATATATATATATAAATAAAATGTTAAAATATAAAAATATACATTACTTTTTACTTTAATTTTATATATATATAATATAAAACAGTATATATTAGAGAAAAAAACATCTCAATTAAAAATAACGAAGGAAATACGAGATTATAATTTTTTTTTTCATTAATTTTCGATGACATCATCAAATATATTTACAAAAGAATCTTTTGAAATACAAAATTTTAATCATACACTCCTTAAACAAACCGTCATTCGATGCGATCGACGCAAGGGTGAAAGAGTTTTATTTCGGAAAAGCGGGGAAAATTGGGGTAGATTCGCGCTCGCATAGAAAGGGTTGTGCTTATGCGTCAGTTCGCGAAAGATCACAAATAATATATATATATATATATATATATATATATATATATATAAGGTTAAAGGGGTAAAAAGAAGAAAAGCCGGTAGACAGGGATGATTTTCACGGCGAAAGGGGAGAGTCGGTGAAAATGAGTACTTACGGAGGCGGTCGTGCGATGTCCCCCTTTTCAATTTTCACAGTGTGTCACTTAGGCATAAAATCTAATAATGTCACAAAGAGCGATATGTATCTGTCCCGAAGTTACGCGAATAAATTTTGGGCACCGTATAGGGTTTTGGTTCCGCGTATGCACGGTACCCAAGCGACTACAACTTTTCGCATATTTCATGGGGATTTAAACTCGACACATACACATACACATATATATGTATACCATATATAACTGGTGGAAATATCACCTTTGATATTTGCATGTGTTCGTGTGTGCATCACGTATAAGTGTGAGGAAAAGCGGAATAAACTTTCACAAGTTCCGGTCGAACGGCTGAAAACGTTTCGGTTTTATGCATTCATTTTATAATTGACTGATATATACACACATATATATATATATATATATATATATATATATATATATATATATCTGAAATTTAAAAAAAATAATATTCTTATATATTGAAATATAATGATGATGAATATATATATATGGAATTAATTGTATTTAAAAATCTTTCGAATCATAGTTGATCTTATAATAAAGTTTTCGTAAAATAAATAATTATTGAGTAATATAATAAATTCAAACACTTTTGAAAACACATGTATCGATTCATTAATAAAAATATTGTTAAAAATTTTCATTGACTTCTATGATATATAATATTTTTCATACATTTATTATGATATTTATATTGATTATTTTTCTCACAATATAATATATACGATCAAACGATATTATGAATCCCTAATTATAATAATATAATTTGTATATGAAATGTCCTTTTGAATTTTGATCAACATGTATTATTTCTATCAAAGGATTCAAACGATATTGAAACATTATCAAGTAACAATGTAAATAAATCAAAACATTTGATCCATTGACAAAATTCAAAAGGAGAATTTCATATGAATATATGGTAAATGAATTATTATATATATATATATATATATAATTAATATTTATCGTTTTAGTTATATAGATAAATCGTTTCGATATTCGATGAACGTGTTGCTTTTGATCATGAAATTCAATTTATATATTTACCGGCCATTGTGCCAAGTATTTATATGTGAAATTTAGGATTCAGTGCCGAACCTCTCGTAAAAATATCTTCTCTATTGGGGATCCGGTAAATGGGAAATAATGGAAAACCAATGTACGAAAATTTCATTTGTACTTATATTACTCTGTATAATACGTTGAATAATAAACAAGATACGAAAACGTTGCACACAGAAATGAACGTTGCGCTCGTGTTTGTGAATTTATTAAAAATCGATGACGACAAGTGCAATTTTTCACAATAAATATTTTTCAACAATATATATATAATGTCATTAATTTTCACAATCTTCGAAATTAATATAAATTTTAAAAAATCAGTATGCAATTAACGTGCAGTTTATCGCTAACTTTCAAATATATTTCGTTATTAGAATAATAGAAAACTTTATCTAAACACAATTCGGAAGTATTAGAAAATTTAAAAAATAAATTTTATATATATATATATATATATATATATATATAAAGAAAGAAAGTCCTAATAAATATTTTAAATATTCAGTTGAATTATATATTATAATGTCGAGAGTTTTTCTTCAGTATTATATCATAAAGTGGTTATTTTCCTAGGCTTTTGTTCTTTGAAAATCAATATTCATCTAAACACGTATATTCTATATTTATATGTGTATATATATATATATATATATATATATATATATATATATATATATTATATGTACGTACAAAGACGTTAAGTGCACACAAATTATTCAAGCACCAATCAAGCTCGAAATGAAACCGAGTTACATAAAATCCGTATTAAAACCACTACTTCGAATTACGCACTACTTTGAAACTAGACTTTTCAAATTAATGATTATATATATATGTATATATATATATATATATATATATATATATATATATATGCATTTAACGCGATTTAATATAATGCTCGTTCGCGTAAAACTTGTCAAAGTACGCAAATGACTTTATTGATTTTCGTTGGTCGTTAACGTTTACGACTCGAAAATATTTCATTCGAAAACTCGCTTCCATTCGAAAGGTGCTATAAACTTTACAACTGCGAAAACTATTTGAGAATGCCGGCAGAGGGAAAGGGGAGGGAGAGGGGAGGGATGAAGGGGGGGGGGGAGGGTTATAATTTATCCATTTGTCGGGGCGGCAATTTGAGAAACGCCGCTCTGTCTTGCAATTAATATAATTCCGTTGTCTACTTTCGATTTTTCACGTTCGATAAAATTATCATCAGTTTCGATATTATTATTAAAAAAAATTAAACCCATCTTTAAAAAAGAAAAAAGTTATCTAGAATATTATTAAAATCAGTTATTAGCGTATATATAATATTATTTCATAGATTGCGTGTAAATGCACGCAATGGCTCAACTCAATGGTTCAATCGTAAGCATTTGTAAATTTATTTGTATACATGCCATCGTTTCGAATTTGGCTTGAATTCAGTACGAGACAGTAATAATAATAATAATAATAATAAAAATATCGAAAGGATGTCGAAGAATTTATACAGCATAAATCTAACGGAATAAATTGAAAATCGTCGAGCCAATAACGAAGCGTGCACGTCGGGCTTGTTTTGCAAACGAGAGGCCCGCACCGAAAATCGGAAAGACGGATAGACTCGGGAATTCGACTTGTAGGCTTTGAGCCGGGTCACTTGCGGGGTCTCTAACCGACATTTAAAATATGTGAATATGGAAATGGGGCGAGGGGAGGCGAAGGGGAGGCGAAGGTGCGCGAGGATACGTTCGCAAATGCCCGTTTTGACGGTGCCGCATGATTTATATGAGGCCCATAATTGAAACTTTCAACTGGTCGCCGGTATTATTAAACTACGAGGCGGTGGATCCGCATCGCCCCCCGCATTTAAACGGTAGAATGGGATTGAAAAGTACCTCGTTTCGATTTCCAGGCGGCCTCCTCAATCGAAATCGTCAGGAGGAGAATGATCGAAATGCGGAAATGGCCTCCCGGCGTTCGTAAAGTCGCACGTGAGCTAATTCGAATCTATCTTAAAACTGACTTTTCATAATATGTCTCGCTAATTCAAAAATAAATTAAATCAAAAATATCAATCTATCACATTATCAGAATTCAGATTAAAAACGATAGATAGAGCCTGAGGGTTGATTTTTTTTTTAATATATGAATATGTATCTTAGACATAAATTCTACTTCAAAGCGATATTTCGTAAATATCTCCAAAAGAATCTCCAAGATTTACGACATTATTTATTAGTTATTCGAACAATGTAATACAACAAATCGATTATTACTTTGATGTTTTTACTTTAAATTCTTATAATATATCTAATATTATCAATATAAAACAAAATTAAAAAATACATAAATAATATATTTACGTCATTTTTGAATAAATCATTCCAATACTCAAGAAACATAATTAAATTTACATTTATAATATATATGAAAAATATAATCCGATTGAATCTAAAATTTAATTATATATTTATATATATATATATATATATATATATATATATATATATATATATATATTATAAAATCGTAACTGTGCACGAATTGAAGTGTGAGAACACTTATAATGTTGATTGTAATATCCGATAAGATTTCACATACATAATATTATATATATATATATATATATATATATATATATATATATATATATATATATATATATATATATATATATATATATATATATATATATATAATAAGCTTTCTATACAACAAAATGTAAATGTTAAAAATACTTTTTTCAACCTTGTAAGAACCTTTTATATTGTATTTTTTTTTATAAAAATCTTTTTTTTTTTTGAAAGCTCAGGTGCGTCACAGAGATGTTTATTATGAAATATATAGTCACAAAAAAAAGTTTAGGAGATATTAATTTAGACCTTTTCCATTATATTTTTTGTAATATATATACACACACACACACACACATATATATATATATATATATATATATATATATATATCATATATATATATAATATATATAATTCAGAATAAGTTTTCATTTTATAGCAGCTGCATCAATATAAATGATAGTTTTCCTAAAACTTGATAACTTACATTACGCTGTTTAAATATAAACATTCCTAATAATTTATAATTTTAATATATTTTTTTTAATTAAATATATTGAAATTTAATATTAAATATAAAATAAACAAGATCAATTCCCGCTATTCACGTATCTCTCATATCATATAATATATATATATATATATATATATATATATATATATATATATATATATATATATATATACTATAATAATATACGTTCCATTTTCATTTCGGTTAATAAAACGGCGAAAAAGCGCACTTCTTCCGCCACTTTTACGCTCCTATTTTTTTTTCATCCCTTTTCGCTTTTCGTCCACTTTTTTTCCTGCGCCCCCCCCACCTGCCCGCCCTCGAACAAAAGTGTCCAAGATCCGGAAAAAGATGACGGGCTTTTACGGGGCCATATTCCGCGTGTTTTAGGGCGGATGGGCGGTTGGGCGGCAGCACGGAGGCCAGGGCTGCCACTCCAACTTTTTGATTTATGGCCACTCTTAGCGCCGAACCGCCCACTCAGACGTTTCGAAACCCCCCTTTGTGCTATTGTTGTGACGCATTTTTTCCTTGTCAACCCTTACATTGTATTATATATCGCGTAATTTGTACGATTGTTCATTAATTGTGTTGCGATTAGTTACGCCATTTATGGCGAAATGGATTACGATTTTTTTTCACCCTTCTATATCTTCAACAATCTAACAAAAATGAAAATAATATATATATATATATATATATATATATATATATCAATTTTATTTTTAGAACAAAATATCAAATTTTAAATTAAAAAAATATTATTAATAATTTAAAAAAATAACAATAAAATTAATATTTGATTCTTAGGTAAAAAAAAACTGATGAGTGAATTATGAATAATATCATATGTATATATTATATATTAATCCTTTGCACTCGAAAGGTATCGTTTTGGTCGCAACTCGGATTAATGCGAAAACACGTTAATGACTATTTATGTTTATTTTTTTTAATAACAAATTTTCATACTCTTTTCGTATAATATTATGTATTATAAAATGCCACTCTTTTAATTAGAAAATAGATTTTCTTACCTTAAACTAGTCAATGAAAACGTAATTTGCATTTTTGAAATGGAAACTCAAACATTTTTTGATTCAAACTTGACAATATTGCTAGAAGGATTATTAAAGTTAAATTTTTAAATCCTTATAAACACGGAACGATAAAAATATTGTGTAAATCAATGTACTTCAATATACTGTTTTTTTAAGAAAATTTTTGAAATGACAAAAAATTCATATATTTTTGTATGATGGATAAATTATCAATATAGTCCATAATAAATTTTATACATTTATTTAATCGCTATTTTCTCATGACGGACACATATTTAATTACAAATATTTTACATTATTAATCACGATACGCACACGTTGTAAATATGTGGGTATAAATTTGCGTAATTAAATTCATATCACGCTGTATATTCGACAATTGAAGACTGGATATTCGTATTCACCTGTCACGTTCGAGATAAATTTGCGGCATTATTGAATGTATCATAAGACGTTATACATGGTAAATGTGTCAAATAATTGTCGTATAATACAACACTGATAATTGTATATTATAATATAGTCGAAGGGATAAATGGTTCAAGTGCTTGAAACCGATTTTCGATATTGCGCGCATTGAGAAAAGGTAAGGTGAATTTATTTATAAAATGTAAATTCTTTATTTATTTTACCAAATCAATTTCATCTCCTTCAAAGTAATTCCCGTCCGATAAATCACACTTTTGCCAACTCTTTTTCCAGTCCTCGAAACAGTCGGATCAGTCTTTTTCCGGTAAAGCTTTCAAGACCTTCTTCGATTCGGTTTTTATCTCAGTCCTACCAATTTAGAAAGAAAAATTACAATTTACCTGCCTTCATAATGACCGGGATTTTATGTCGAACTTAAAAAAAACCGGGTAGTATGTCGAACTTAAGAAAAAAATAAAATTATTTTTGCATTTAATTCGTCGCCATATTTAACTATATAATACAAACTTAATCGTTTTCCAATATATTTTAGTATATATTATATGTAGAGTTAGTTGTTTCGGTTAAATTTGAACTAGACGTGTGGGAGTTTAATATTTTAAAGCGAAACAGGTCTTACCTTCAATAATATTCCAATACTGTTGAATTTTCATATAAAATATGATATTGTTAGCACATAAACATTCATATTATGATTACCTTTGTACGTAATAAAGATGGTATATAATCGTCTATTTTTAGATTTTGTAATAATGAACAAATACAGCGATCCGTTTCAGTTCTATAATAATGTCAAATTGAACATTACTATAAAATCTATATAATTATTATTTTTTTTAGACGTTAGTTTATTATGATGATTTATCTATTAACACTTTTTAATGACGAAAATACGCGACAGCAGCCAGTAACGTTTGGATATGAGATTACGCATGAACGTGTTAAATTTTAGTTAATGACTATTTTAAAATAAATATTAAATTAAATTTAATCGTAAAAAGGTTTTTGTTTAAAATATTTATAGATAAAATTAAGGGTTAATAAATTTTCCTTTGGAAGAAAATTTCTATATATAGAATATATTAATTAAGAGATTTGTTTAAATTATTTTTTTTAATAGTATTTTTAATAATATTTAGCTATTTTGAAATTGACATAGGAGAATCATATTTAATATTTGCTAGAGATAAAGTATATAATACTCGTTATTTGTACTATAAAATTATCACGTTAATTTTAATATCTACATTATATTCACGTTATTATGTATATTTAAAAAATAAATAATTAAAAATAATTGAAGATAATTTCTAGAAATAGATTTTATCAATTAAAAATCTATTGATAAAACACCAGCAATTACAATGAATAATTTATGGAAAAAAAAATCAACAATTATACGTTGAATCTAAGTCTTTTAACACGTTGCGAACGGACGTCGTTAATACAACGCGGCATAATAATAACACTTACAGCGGGAAATTCAAAGCGTTCGCCGCCACTTATTTATCTAGTGTCAAAAGCGTAATAAAGAGATATTTGTTTTCCGGTAAATTACCGTTTATTGGAACGCCGCCGATGTAAAAGTGTGCGGGCTGGTCGGGTGCAAAATAAAGGGTTGAGTGCGGGCATCGAAACGTTATAAGATTAATAGCTTTATTTCGTATTCAATACGGGATAGCGGATAATGGCCGTTTATATAACGTTTATATATCAAAACGACGCCCCATATTACCGGATAGTTACTGACGACGCCTTTTCGCATTAACCATCGCCTTGTAACCCGTTTTGCTATGCGTCTATTATTCGCTACATATATTTAGCTTAAATCTTATATGCAACAATATTATATGATTCTATTTTAAATATTGAAATAATTCTTCATATATAGACAAATCTATAAAAATATTTTCGACATAAAAAAAAGAGTTAAAAATTGTAAATTAAGTTGTATATTTTCAAAATCGTCTAATACAAAATTACGTAGTTCATTACGTCAATATTATCATATATATTGCGCTTTCTAAATTCGAAAGGGGTCAATTAAAATTAATTTTTAATCTAAAAACAGAAACGGCTCGGACGACATAACGGAAAGTGAATTCTTAATAAAAATGCTGATTATATAATTGATCAAATGTTTAATCTGTTACTTTTTAACGAATCAAAATTGTATTGCGATATTAATTTAATTATACTGATGATGTGTTTCAAAATTTATGCGATATAAACAATAAAAAAAAACATACTACCGGTTATTAGGAAGGCAGGTAAATTGCATTTCTTTCCTAGGTTGCTAGGACTGTCTATAACATTTGCCAAGCGTATTTTTGTCAAAAGGTTTAATTATCTCAGAGTTACACGTGTTTTTACAATTTTTAATACACCATGTCATAATGCATTGGTTCTTTGCGTCTTTTTTGCCAAAAACTCGACTCATATCGTTCCGCAACCACCTTATTCGCCTGATTTGGCTCCGGATGAAAATGATTTGTAAGAATAAATAAAGAATTTCCATTTTATAAACAAATTCACCTCACTTTTTGATTGCAGCGTTATAATTATATTTTACTTGTAAGTATATTTATAATTCTTATACAAACTAATTGACTAATATGAGAGATCGTTCAATTGAAAAATTTTATTTAATCACTTAATGCTCAAGTTTTTTTTTAGAAATAATGTACATTTTATAAGAAAATAAAACGAGTATAGATCGTTCGTGTATCATTATCAACTACAAACAAATTGAAATCTACGAACAGGACTCGGATTATTGCAATCGGGCACGAGGATGCGCGCGAGCGACGCTCGTCTAAAAGCATTAAGTGGTTAAATGTGAAACAATATGAATTTCATTAAATATATATATTTAAGCTGATTTTATATTTAATATTCAATAAATATTATAATAATATATAAAAATACTGACGGTACTATTTCATTACCGAAAACAATAAAAGTTTGTTCGATATCATTAATCCGGTTAATATTAAAAAAATATATTTTATATTATGTAATTTCAATTATTTAACGGTATATATTTATATATATATATATATAAAAGTGGCCGGCCATTTATTTCGAGCAAAAGGGAAAATTATAAAATTTAACCGCAGTCGTGTTACTTGTTGGGTAGAGTACTACGTTCGATATCAAGAATAATGAAATTTCATTAATTTTTAATTGAGTTAAAACGTTCCGTAGAAACGGACCGAGGCCTCCGAATCTCAACCTCCCCTCCTCCGAACCGCCCAACATCCACCCGCCCTCTTCGCCCCCTTCTAGCGTTTTTATCGCGAAGCGATAAAATCGAGTGGGGGAGGGGGTGTGGCAAAATGGGGCGGAGGAGCTTTCGGTTCTGCCAGCATAACGAACGCGCGAAAGCCTTCTCACTTTTCCCGAAATCCGGCTGATTATTTGATTTGGATTTTAATTGTAGCTACGAGTATCCCGGCAATTTGTTATCTACCGATGGGGTTTTTCCAACCCCCAACTCGCACCCTTATCGAATACGCCGTGGAGTTTCGGCTTTACGATTCGACTATATTTCAGATTCGCTCTTGACTTCTATATATATATATATTTTTTTTTTCAACAATATATAATAAAAATATCAATATTAAATATTTTATTTTATTATAAATATATTTTTTTAAATATTAAAATATTTCATAAATATTTTTTTTTATACTTTTTAAAAGCATTTTATTAACTATTAATCAAACCATCAAACCTCAGCCGTCGCAGTAGTGTAGTGATTTTTTTTCGTCAAATACACCTTTAAAATTAATTTTCAATTATCTTTACGACATTTTAAAATGACGATTTTTTAACTAATTCCTATATGATATCGTGTAAAATATTTAAGCATTTACTATATAATTATGCTTCGATTTTGAAAACTGTAAACTTAATATGTCACACTTTTAAATTGATTTTTTTTATAATCTTTTATTCATTTTGATAAAATAGTTTTACAATATTGATATAACAAATTAACTATATTCATTTGTATTAATCTATAAAGTTGAACCGTCGTCTATTCATTTAATTTATTCAAATTCAATAATATATATATATATATATATATATATATATATATATATATATATATATATATATATATATAACATAAATTCTAATATACAAATAAATTATCAATCATCTAAATTATTATAGATATTATTTTTAAGTTTTAAATTATTAAAATACAATACTCAGAATTATTCTCATATCTACCATTTGAATTATTCATGAAGCATTAAGTTTATATAAATTTTATTCCGACTAACACAAACAGCCTTCTAACGTGTAAATAATCTATTATATATATAAAAAATATAATTTATCATATTGGTTTGTAATACAATATTTTTTTTGTGTATATAACAGTATAGCATAGGATTCAAATGCGCTTCTTTATATATATATATATATATATATATATATATATATATATATATATATATATATATATATATATATATATATATATATATATATATATATATATATATATATATATATATATATATATATAACGACTTATCGGAAGTTCAAATTGAACGATGGCAAAAACGAAATATGCCGGATTCGTTAATACGTTATCTTCGGACGACGGCGGCAGCAAGCCCGTTAACCCTTTCGCGTCGGGGCAAAGTTTTAATCCTCGAATTAGAACTCGACGCCACTCCATTATATGGCGCATCTAAGCCAAACCGTCCCCCGTCCCCTTCAACCTACCTATTCGCCGTTGCTGCCCCACCATTATAACCACCTACGGCTCATCCCGTTTGTTAACCCTCAACACCTGCTCGCTCATCCCATATATGGTATATATGCGTTGCACTACCCTATTGCTTCTTTAATGCGACCGGCGCGACAATCCCTTTAAATTAACCCCTTAACGACATAGAAAGAGTTTCAGGTGATATTTTCACACGATAATATTTTTTAAATATTATAATTTTTCTATGAATATTCAAAAAAATTATCTTAATTTATTA
>JANIJI010000026.1:87500-202500 GCA_024500535.1 Leptonema lineaticorne | reverse complement strand
TTACAGAAATTTTTGAAAAATATATATATTCACATGCAATTTTCACAGCAAAAAAATTCAAACATAAATTTCGCCTAAATGAAAATTTATTAACATTAATGTTAACGAAAATTTCTTAGTGCGTCGACGTAATTAGAGAAAGTGTAGTTTCAAGGTACAATATAACATTTTTGTTCTACGTCGACGTCTTTCCATATTATTCAACATTTGTATAATGTAGTTTTAGAAAATGTAATTTGATTTATATATAATGTTGTTTTTATATTTTTCAGAGTGTCGAACCAATAAAATAAATGTAGTTGTCCATTGATTCGACTGGCGTCCAACAAATCGTATAAAACAATACCATTCGATATAAATAAGAAATAAGAAACGAATATGAGGATATTCGTGTCGTCGTATTCGATGGAATATCCTCGAAAGGTCGACGAAGCAGGAGTCTGATCTGAGCTGATCCTGGATGCCGACGAACTCAGTCGCAATACAAAAAAAATGGCCAACGGCGATCGATGCAATTTTTTATTAATAATGTTGCTGCTAATTTCCCATGGAAAAGGCCCATCGACTATTCATGCCTTTGAAAATGGTACGTATTTTTTTTATTATCACATTCAAACACTATAGTTTTAAAAAATATCTTAATAGACGTTTGCCTGTTTGTCCGGGTGGAATTTTTGTAATCGATTCTTTGAACACTTTCTAATTGTCTAATTGATCCGAAATTTTGCATATTTACTCACCATCGATGACAATGCGAGAATCAATTAACATATTTAAAAAATAATTAACCAAGTAATGGTAATTAATTATATTGCTTTTACGATATATCTGCCACTAGTAATGCGATATGACGAAAGTGTGTGCTTTTGAGAAAAAATATTTTTTTTATTAAATCATTATCTATAAAATATTGTTGTAATATGAAAAAAAACAGAAAAATCATATCATGAGAACATAAAAGTCACACTCGATAAACTGATATGCCATATGCGAACTTAAGGTAACAGATTTTCCATTTCTACTTCAGTTAGTAATCAAGATTTCTTCACATTAAATTTAAAAATTTGCGTTTTCATATGTGAAAAAAAATTGATTATCTATGAATTAATGATACATCAATCGTTATTTTTTTTAAATAAATATTAAATATTATTATTTTTATTTATATTTAATTTTCAACAATTAATTTGTATGCGATAAATACATACAAAATGGTGAATATATAAATAAATAAAGGAAAAATTTCCGGTCGATTTCGAAAGTTTTTCCGCACGCGAGCCGTAGTTTAAGAAGCGTCGATTTATTCATAAGTATCGAAAGAGTAAATTGCGATAGAACGCATCGCTCTCGGCAAAAACGACACCCGACGGTCGATAAAACGTACACAAGTATCCATTTGTGCATTCCCTAGTATCCTAGGTACCCATATTTTATATATGCCCGGGGACTCGAACCCTTATTTATTATATATGAAGAACAGCCCCCCCTCTCCCTCCGTTCTATGGATACCGGGAAAAAAGGACGAAAAATTCATAGACACTGCGAAACGGAAAGCGCGCGGGGGGGGATAAGGAGAGGTGGAGGGGAGACGAGGAGGAAAAACAGGGAAAATCGAGAGCCCGAAGGAAGAGAGCAGAAAAAAAATAATAATAATAAATACATAAATAAATAAACAAACAAAAATATCCGATTCACCTGTTCCGCGTTTCGTTTTCCGCGCACGCATTCACGTGTGTTTCTATTCGATTTTTTTTTCACTGCTTCACATAATACTTTTCCCATATATTTTTTTTCTTTTAACAATCGTATACCCCCCTTCCAAAAAAAAAACAAATACATTCCCCCCGATTCGGCTTGATTTTGAATCATTCTGTGAATTTTTTTTATTCAAAATGGCGTTTATTTTTAACGATATATATATATATATATATATATATATATATATATATATATATATATATATATATATATATATATATATATATAACGATAACGATATATATAGAATATTTTTCGTTGTCGAAAATAAAAAAAAATCTTATTGAACATGATATATAAAAATAAATTAATATTTATTCGATATATTTATAATTTGAAGCCCGAAATATAGAATAATAATAATAATAACGCTTTCTATCATTAAATAATTTTCCATTTCAATTTTTAATTTTTCAAAAATTTAGAAAATATCACATTATATATTAAAAAAAATTATATATATATATATATATATATATATATATATATATATATATTATATAAATATATATATATATATATATATATATATATATATTATATAAATATATATATATATATATATATATATAAATATATATATATATATAAATATATATATATATATATATATATATATATATATACCATATATATGTTAATTAATTAATTAATTTTCTAAGTTCATATATGATTATGAAAAAAATATAAAAATTTTACAATATATATCTGAAACAATAAGAAATCGTAAATCGAACCATAATTATATATATATTATATATTATATATATATATATATATATATATATATATATATATATATATATATATATATTTAATAAAATAACGCGAAATTTAATAGGAAAGAAAATATGTATAACCGTCTGAAAAAAATCAAAGGAAAATTTGAACAAAATGTATTTATTTACTCATGAAATTTCTTCGCTTTACTTTACATTGGTGAACCAAAATTAAATATTTATTTTCTGATAATAATAAAAGCTTTGCTTTGCTTTTCCTCGAATATATATATTTATATTTTTATATGTGTGTATGTATTATAATACCTTCTATTTCTCATCTTAATAGCTATATTTATTAAAACATTTTTTTTATTATATATATATATATATATATATATATATATATATATATATATATATATATATATATATATATATATATATATATATATATATATATATATATATATATATATATATATATATATATATATATATATATATATATATATATATATATATATAATATCCTTACTTTGTATTAAGAATATGTCTCTTATTTGCTATACTGTATTTTAAATATAATCATATTAAAAATTAAATTAAAATTTTAATTATAAAATTATTTTTATTATTTTTTCATCCGTTATAATCATTCCTTTTAAAAAAATTTCTTATACAAATCAAAATATTTTTTTTCTAATATATAAACCAAGTATATCACAATACAATTTCAAAAATATTTTCTATGCACATCTTTGTTGAAATAATTATATATAATCATAAATTTTAATTTTATTAATTTATTTATATTTCAGGTGAATGCAAAACGGCATTAGGCATGGAAAATAAAAGTATACCGGATCACGCAATAACCGCTAGTTCAACATATGATTTAAAATCTACGGGACCTCAGAATGCAAGGTGAGTTTAAATTTTATGATTTTTCCACAGATTAATGCAAAATTTCACGTCACAACCAATAATTTACACATATATTTATATAAATATGGCACGTTTTGCGAACACATATCATAAATTTACATGCGAAATTGAAATGTGCTATTCATAAATATTTATATTATATATATATATATATATATATATATATATATATATATATATATATATATAAACGAATCGATTTCCTTAATTAACATACAAAGGACGAAACGGTATCTAAACCCTTTGTGTATGTGGTATATTTCTAAAAATTTAACCTTTGATAATTATTACGAGGGTTCAACCGCTTCGCTAAGATAAAATTATAAAGGATTTCCCTTGAACGTTTAATATATATTAAAATTGTTTTTACGCGATTCGCCGTTTCGTATCGCGTAATAATGAAAATAATAATAACCGAGTAGGCTGAGGAGGGGAGGCGGGGGAGGGACGAAATTGAATTTCGTTTATTTTTCAATTAATTCGTAATTAATTTTTTTTCTACGTACATTAAGTGCAAATCAAAGACAAACTATATATCGGACTATATTGAAAAATATTAATTATATTACATATTAATTATTATATACGAATATTCAATAACGTGACAGACATGTTTATATATATATATATATATATATATATATATATATATATAATTATAAAAATGTTGTCAATTTTTTTTTAAATTTCAATAAATTGAAATTTATTTTATTAAACTAAAAAATCTTCGTCGAATTCCCATCAAAAACATTCGTTAATTTATTTTTGTTTTCGAAAAATATATATATATATATATATAAATAAATAAATAAATAAATATATATATATAGATAGATAGACAACACTTGTTTGAATATAACCGTTTTACATAATAAAAATCTATGCATCACATGCAGTGGCAGTTCGTGGTATAAAATCTCGAAATATTGCGTTTCAAATATAAAAAAAACATATTTTGCTTATATATATATATATATATATATATATATATATATATATATATATATATATATATATATATATATATATATATATATATATATATATATATATATATATATATATATATATATATATATATATATATATATATATATATATATATAGTTTTATTATTCTGTATAGTACATGAAAAGTGTCGGAATATAAATTTTATTTTAATTGTCGTACATTCGACGAATATCAATAACAGTTACGATACAAAATTAAAATATATTTATTTTATATATTGCGTAAATAATATTATAATACAGATTAAAATAATAATAATGAAAATTTACAAGAATAATATAATGAGATCAAAATAAAATAAGACGGCGCATTTTTTTAATTTAGCTCAGTTTATATATATATATATATATATATATATATATATATGTATATATATATATATGTATATATATATATATATATATATATATATATATTGCGGTCGGTTTTTCGCGCAGATTTTCACAATGTTGCCCGGAAAATGGATGTTTTCTCATTATTGAAAATTATGTAATATACATTTTATATAGCTTTCAACCGTCGCCTTTTTATAATAAGAGCTTTCAACGCCGCAGTAATCGTATATATATATATATATATATATATATATATATATATATATATATATATATGTATATAAAGAAATTTAATAATTTTCCGATATCGGAATATTCGTAACGTCATATAAAATCGTAGCGAATTTTATTTTCACATTGTTCTAATCGACGATTTCAATAAAAAATATGATTTAATTATAATTTAGATCAAATATATTTTGTCGTAAAAAATCGCTTTCACCAATGATATTTTATATCTTAGAGATTTTCCACAAAGTATTATGCAAGTTCACTAGAAGAAGATAGAACCTCATCCTCTATACAAACACACATACACACATTTTACAGAATACTAAGATATATAAAATTCCCTAGAGAAACCTTCGGAAGCTTTCTGAATGAAGGTACACTTTTCTTTTTCAATTTTTACATTTTCTCAACGTTGTTCTTGACGCTCGCATATTTTCTTTATATATGTGTATATTTCTTAACTTTTTTTCCACTATTAAATACTGAATATTTTAAACGACGTATACGTAATATTTTATTTATACGTATTTTAATCTTAGTTTTCTTTTAATATTCATACTTTATTTTATATTCTTAAAATAATATTTTTAAACAATATTTTATATTACTATTTCAAAACTTACATGTATAAATAAATATTCATATGTCCCGAGGATTGTCTCGGCAGGTAAATTGTATTTTTTTTCCTAGGATGGTAGGACTGTCTATAATATTTACCAAGCGTTTGTTCGTCAAAAGGTTTAATTATATCCGAGTGACACGTGTTTTTACAACACTCTGTTCCTTCATCACGAAAATGTACCATGACAAAAACTAGACTCATATCTTTCCGCAACCATCGTATTTGCCTGATTTGGCTCCGTGCGACTTTTGGCTATTCAGCAAACTCAAAAGACCAATGCGCGGACGCCATTTTGACACGATTGAGGAGATAAAAATTTAATCGAAGAATGTCTCGAAGGCAATACTGGAAAAAGACTATTCTGAATGTTTCGAGGACAACATTCAGAATTTATCGGATGGGGATGAAATTGATTTGGAAAAACAAATAAAGAATTGACATTTAATAAACCAATTCACCTTACTTTTTGATCACATTGTTACATTTTATCAACAATAAAAATAATTAATATATTTTTTTAAATTTAATTTCTTATACTAAATAACAATAATTTTATCTATAATCTATCTTATTGAAATATACGAATACTTTGAAAGGTTCTCTCTACGGTTAAAGTTAATAGGAATCGATTTCTAACGAGCACTAACTCGACAAATTCACAGATCAAATATCGGCTCATCTGATAAATAGAGAGATCCTGTAACTGAGTTTTCTGAATAACGCCGTCTCGAATCATTCGATATCCTTTAAATAGGTTAAATTTATATAACGAATCCGTGTATAACGTCGCTTTATAAACCGTGTCCGGATGGATTAAATTGTCAACAAGAATGTTTTTTATTCTTATTATACTGATAAAATTTTTATAATATTAAGAAAAAAATATTTATGAATAATCATACATATGTATAAAATGCTAACGCAGATAGATAATATACGTGTAATAATAATTCGTAATTAATTAATTAACTTAATATAATTTTATATAAAATATTTCAGCATTTTTGATTCAATTTTGACCTCTTAAAAAATAATTTTAAATTTATATATATATATATATATATATATATATATATATATATATATATATATATTCAATGAATTTGATTATATAATGAATATATATTAAATTGAAGCAGAGATAATATAGAAATATTTTACTGTAAAACATTAATTATGAAGGAAATGGATTAAAATTCATTTATTCTTTTAAGTTCACGTAGAAAAATTAAACCTTAAAAACGGAATACTGTTTATATGGAATCATATCGTATTTTGTAAGCGACGACCGCATCGTATAAATTCAAAGCCTATCTCGAAATTTCACCACCGGAAAATTCGGAAAATATATATTTATATATATACACACACATACACACACACACACACACACATATATATATATATATATATATATATATATATATATATATATATAAACACTATTAATATTTTGTGGACGCGTTATTCGCTCGATTTTTCAAAGATCACACTTGCACCCTTTGCCCTCTGACTGTCGTATTATATATATATATATATATATATATATATATATATATATATATATATATATATATATGTGTGTATCCAAAAAAATAAATAAAGTGGAACACATGGAAGCATCTGCACAAAGGTATGGGGTATTTTTGAGTGTTTGGGGGTTGAGGGTTAACCGCAGTCGACATTTGGGGGTGGTTTGGTGGTAAAACGGCTATTTTTATGTGACGTGATTTTTAATGTATGACTCGACGTAACGAGTATTTGAGTAGGAAAAACGTAAAAAAAACCTTTATAGTCGACCGCAAAGATTTATGCGTCGGCTCCTTTTTTGACGCAATAATATAATATGCGATATCTTCGACGTTGTCGAATAATGATAATAATAATATTAAAAAATACGACGTTATTTATGTGTCACCCTTTACGCCGGTTATTGTTATCGGGTTTTGATTACGCGCCATCCTTTAGAAAGTGCCGATCGTTTCGTTTCGGTTTTATGCGAAGCGGACGACTCAATTTTCCGTAAACGTTCGTTTTCGGTTTTCCGATTAAGTTTTTTTCAATATCGTCATGAATCGTGATTAACGAAATCTTTCAACGTTCAAATAATGGATACATTAGTCTTTTTTAACATTATTTTTTTTTAATGGTTTACATTATTTTTAACCGATCGATTAAGTATATTTATTAATACACTTTACTTATCCGTAAAATAAATTTAACATGATTAAATTATTAAAATTCAATATAATATAATTATTAAAAAAAAATCATTTATATCGTATTACTTTATTACAACAATAATAATAACAATCGCACCATTGTATTATTGGTAATCGCATTATTAGTGGCAATTATATCGTAAAAACTATATAATTAATTTACACTAATTGGTCAATTATTTTGTAAATCTGTTAATTGATTCTTATATTGTCATCAAGAATGAGTAAATGTGCAAAATTTCAAATCAATTGGACATCTGTAAGTGCTCGAAAAATCGATTACAATATTCCATCCAGACAAACTTATATAAAGTGTGTAAAATTATATTCGTAGATCAAAATATATTTGAATTAATTATGAAAGAACAGCATACACCAAAATTAAAATGTACTACGACGAACGGAAGTTATGTATAGTGCATTTATAAAAGTTCTTCGTGATTCAATGCAAACCGGAAATATACCGGATTGTGCAAGTAAAAGTTTTTAAATCAATTTCAACACAAATTCTAGCAACTTTATTATGCATACGAGGAGAAATATTCAAATTTCCATTGAAATTTCAACACGTATATAAAAAAAATTCGGAACATTTTCTAAAATTCCTATATATTGTTATCAGAAAGAAAAGTGAAATTGTCATTTAAAACTCCCGGGCATTAGGAAGACAGGTAAATTATATTTTATTCTTAGGTTGGTAGAATTGTCTATAATATTTGTCTGTTTGTCAAAAGGTTTCATTATATAATAATGCACCATGTCATTCTTCACGACTTTTTGCCAAAAACTCAACTCATATCGTTTTGCAACCACCGTATTCGCCTGATTTGCGAATACGGTGACTTCTGACTATTCGGCAAACTGAAAAGGCCAATGCGGAGACGCCGTTTTGACACGATTGAGGAGATAAAAACCGAATCAAAGGTCTCGAGGGCTACACCGGAAAAAGACTATTTCGACTGTTTCGAGGACTGAAAAAAGCGTTCATAATTTCTAAATGTACCACGATGTATTCATATCTGCACTCAAATGAACGTTTATTACCATTCATACATATATCATATATATAAATTATAAGTATAATAATTTATATATGAAAAAAAATGTACCGTAAAAATCACACTGTAATCGACGACTCATTACTTAGAATAATCCTGTATAACACAATGTGCCGTTTTCATTGAACCAACTAATCACATTATCCGTCATTGTGTTTAGTCAACGACTTACATTCAGTTAACTAACATGTTATGAGGTCGTTCTAGTACATAATTGTCGGTTAACTTTTGATCGCTTCACCGCCGTAATCCATTTATAAATTGACAATAGATTCATTTTTACATTGTTCACTCTTCGTATAGTGAATATTTCATAATTGCCGTTTTGCATTTTAATCATTTTAAATAATGTTAAACTGTGAAAATTTGTCATCGTTCTGCAATATACTCGGAGACGGACCATTAGCAAAGCAGGTCAACCAGCTGCATCCTCAATATTGCATGTAAACATTAACTTAAGCTATTTACCAACACATGCACACGTTTAATAGGCACTTTAAAATATGTCGTCTATATTAAGTTAACAATTTATAATTATGAAATATTTTTTTTATTATATATATTTCATATTTACAGTTGAATTTTTGTAAAAAAAAAACAACAACATTATAATGATACATCAACCTTCATATTCGCCAAATATAATATATGGTAATAAGGAAAATATAATCTACGAAATTTTAAAATTTGGTTAAAAATTAAAAGTTTTGTCCCAATAACAACACTATAATGGTGCTCCAACCTTCATATTCGCCATATACGGCACCGTGTTTGTAATAAAGAACACTTTGAAAAGAAATCAAATCTATTCCATAGATAATGTGAACAATTTTGAAAGACATCCATGTTTACAAATAAATAAATTCATTTAAAAAATATAAATAAATATATAAGATAAAATTTACAATTTAATGTTCGATGCTTCGGTTCCAACAAAAATTTTTTTTCTCATCTCGGCTTGGCATTGTCTTGCATTTTAACCGGGGCGGGTTTTGGCTACGGTTTCCGGGGCCGCATTCGTGCCAAAAAGCCGAAGACAGCATGCGGCCCACACATTGGCCGCTAATGACGGTGAGCCGCATATTTATTGCGGCCATAAAACGGAAGCCGCATGCGCTAGCATCGAACACTTGACGTATGGCTCATTACGTTCCACACTTCTATTACATGGCAATTTTTCCAACACACACACACACACACACACACACATATTTTCTTTGTCTCATTTCGATTTCTGTGCCAGTACAGCCATTTTTTTTCTCATTTTCCATCGTATTATATTAAATTCAACGTCATATATAAATATGAAATATCATGAGAATAATTCGTAAATTCGATACGTTCTTATTTCGTATTAATATTTATATCATTTTTTAACCTTTTAGCCGACTCGATATATTTCGAGTCAAAAAAGAATTGCAAAATATACAATGAATAATAAGAAATATCGAACTAAAATTATAATTTAATAAATTAATAATAAACGCTATATGCTAATTAATATTTTATTGAAATTATATATATATATATATATATATATATATATATATATATATATATATATATATATATATATATATAATTAACATGCATATACGTTATAATAACTGAATACAAATTATCTAAACAATCATTTTACATAGAATTAATTAAAAATTTTAATGTATATATAATAATATGAATAATTTTCAAATATATAATACTTAAAAATATTTTAAAATTATTATGTAATTCAGATTGTATATCTTAATTATGAATTATTACGAAATCGTTCAATATAGTTATAAAATGAATGAATTTTTTTCATCACAATTGTGTATTCAGATATTTTTATGTTAAAAAAATATATTATATATAATGTAATATGCAATTTTAAAATCAATATCGATTTTCATATAGTTGAAAATTGGTTTAACTATAGAAATATTGATAGAAATCTGAAATTTTCCATCAATATATTTTGTCAAAAAAAAAATAAAAAAAAACTCGATCATAATTGAAAAATGACCTTTCGGAAATTTAAATATGATTATTTTTCGTACAGAATGTATGCGTATATTTGCGTTTTGTATACGATATGAAAATTAATTGTTGCCGTAAGCAAGTCGAGCGTACAATTTTGCAATATGGCGGAGCGTATCAAATTACCGTAATTAAAATTCGCAATAATTCACTTAATCAAAACGTCCATCGTATTCGACAAATTCGCCAAAATAAACTCGGAAGGGTGGTGAATTAGGAGGAAAAGGGTACAAGAAAATATTTATATATATATATATATATATATATATATATATATATATATATATATATATATATGTATATATTAAAAAGGAAAATTACAATCAAACGACTCGTTATATTAATTAATGGTGACGTTCGACATTATTCTTATACGACGGAATAAAAGTGAAAAAAAATATTTAAATGTTTGATCGCAAAATAAAAAAATATTTGATCGCATAATAGAAATCGAGAACACGGGTAAATTTTTTCTACGTATTTACCTATTACTATTTCAATAAAATAGCGTATTGTATATAAGTAGCTTTTTTTCGATATTATTATATGATTAGTTTCTTGCAATAAGAACGGATCGCTATATATAAAGATTGATTTTTTTTACATTCTTTAATTTTTTAATTGTAATTGATATGATAAATGATAGATATAAAATTTGTAAAAATTTATTTTCACTTACGTAAATTTTAATTTTATATTTTATCTTGAGAAAAAAATAACATTAATAGACGTATTATTAAAAAACATATATTATATTTTTTTTAATAATTGTTACATATTAAAAAAAACAGTTGATGATTTGATTAATCTAAAAATAAGTATTCATAAATAATTTTGTATTAAATTTTAATAAAAATTGTATTAATCTATGAAAAAATATTAAGTATTCCAAATATTTTTTAAAAATATATATCTAAGAACACACACACACCAAAAAAAAAAATATATATATATGAGTTTATGTATTGTATATCAAATATGTATGAGTTTAAACTTTAGATTAAACTAACTCGTATGTAGATTAAGATTTAGAATAATGTAAATTAAAGTTATACGTCCTGAGAGATATGTTAATCAACTTGGATCATTTGTTAGAAAATACTAGAGAAAAGTGTATTTTTTTTGTATAATAAAATGTGTAAAAATTATATTATTATTTTAATTTAAATTTTATATTGTTATAGTATTTAATTTTTTTTAATATTTCCTTAAATTTATATTGTTACCAAAAATTATATTTTAAGCTCTGATTTGCGAATGTATCAGAAAATTAGACACACATATTTCGTTACTAGATAACAATAATTCATTTTGCTGAATAACAATTAGTGAAATTGTTGGATTATTACAGAAGCAAAATTATCGATTTCTCGTAAATAAAATGAAGTAAATACACGATAAAAACTCGACTTCATTCCGATTACAAGTCAGAAACGAATACGAATGGAAAATCCGAAAAAAAAATAGTACGCACTAAAGGCGAAAACTCGCCCCTTGGAGGAAAACGATTTAAGAGCGAGGGCGATCCGATGGGGTCGGGGCGAAATGGAAAAGTAGGAGGTGGAGACGGCGAGTATAGAAATCGAAGTAGGAGCTGTGCGGGGTAAATGGGGAGGGGGAGGGGGGGGAATTATGAAAATTCCCGGATAGAAATCGCTAGGAAAATTCCTCTCCAATTGTCCGATAAAGTTTTATGGCTTATTGCCTACAAAGGGCCCTGATGGTTTTATTGCCGTCGAAGGAAGCTGTGATAACCGAGACTCGCGCGATTGTATAAATGCCGACACGCCGGGTCCGAATTATCACTTACAACTCTACGGGACAAAAATAAAAATAGAAGAAAAAAAATACCGTGGACTCGTAGATGACGGGGGAGGGGGCGGACTGGGGTCCGCGATTACGGTAGAAGAGCACGATTGGAATTGATGAAAAAAGTGGCGCTTTTCCGACGGAGTCTGAAACTCGAGGTGCGCGTTCTGAAAATTTACAAAAAAATATATACATCATCGATATCAAATTTAAAATTAATAATTTAAAAAAAAACATATTTTTATATTTAACAGATATTATATATATATATATATATATATATATATATATATATATATATTGAAATGTTACCGTGTAAAAAAGTTGCGAACCCCTGCATTGCAGTATAATCCTCTGAGTAAATTTTTCATTTCGAACTTAATAAAAGCGCCGCTGCTCCTCTATCGAGTGAAATTGGAAATTTTACACATTTATTCGAATGTTTACGTTAATTTATAACTCTTAGTGTAATAATTTTGTTCGATATCGAATAAGGGTTAAATTTTACGATTTATGACTAATTTACTTTTAAAAACTTCTAATAATCAAATTTATGTTATATATATTTACGCAACAAAAAAAAAATGGATATATATGGTATATGTATATATATATATATATATATATATATATATATATATATATATATGTAAATAATTATGTCTATTTTAAGCATATATATATATATATATATATATATATATATAATATTTACGTCTAATTTTATATAAAAAAATATATGTATTATGAAAATAATTAAAAATTTCCCATTGGTGCGCTATTTTAAAAATCGATTACGTATTGATTTATTTTATAAAGAATGAAATGATTTATGTCAAACTGAAACTCTTAACAGAGTCATTAAACTAGTCATTTTAAAATTTATTTAAAACTTTAAACCATTGACTGTGCGCTTTAACATTGCTTTCAATATAATAAAAATACTATATTATGACATTTATTTAATGTGCAGCAGGTTGCGGGTCTCGACATTATCACACACACACACACACACACACACACACACACACACATATATATATATATATATATATATATATATATATTATTTTTATACGTATAATTTTCATTTTTTAAATTTATATTTTCAATTTTTTTGATAAAAAAAATATTAAATTTATATAATTGTTTAAATTTATCATATTATATAAAATCGATATCATATTTTAAAATTAATGTTGAGATTGTGTAATATTATAACATAACCTATTTATGATGAATGACAGAACAAAAAAAACACTGCTTTGCTATCGAAATGGTAAAACTGACAATGTTTTACACATAAAAATTAAAATTCGAGACTTGAAAAATTACAATTTTTTTTCATATGAGAACGTATGATATATTTTTATAAACAAATCCAATATATATATATATATATATATATATATATATATATATATATATATATATGGAATATAATGCTAAAATGGGGGTGTCCAAAACGACCAAGGGACGAAGGGGCACAGAGGTAGAGGGGGGAGGGCGAAACAAACAAACGTACACATTTTAGCAAAAATTGTTTATTTTGCGCGCCGACGCATAATTAGCTTTCGGCTGTGGACGCGAAACACAGTTTAAATACTGCCAGCAAAAATATTGTCTTTGCTAAATTAATTTTTATTAGGGCAAAGAGTGCTTTGCTCCTTCCATTACTCCATTTTTTCGAGTTTTATGTAACGCATTTAACAAAAAAAAAAACTCCATTTTTTTTTGTGCACACGCGCACATTTCTCCTCTTTTCGAATATTATTTTTAATTACAACCTGAGCTGAATTTTTCCTACTGAAACATCGTTCCCCCGGAAGGAGTTAATGCCCCGAAGGAGATTTATCTCAATATTTTCATTTAATTTGCCGCCGGACTTTCCCTTTCTT
This sequence comes from Leptonema lineaticorne, assembly GCA_024500535.1. Classification (NCBI taxonomy): domain Eukaryota; kingdom Metazoa; phylum Arthropoda; class Insecta; order Trichoptera; family Hydropsychidae; genus Leptonema; species Leptonema lineaticorne. Next base: position 187,867 of record JANIJI010000026.1, on the reverse strand, counting down.
TCCTATCCATCTTTCTTTCTGCGCAATTGTCTATTCTTTTCAATGTTCCGCTTTCTTTCGTATATCTTTTTTTTCTGTTCTTCTCTCCACCCACTATTACGGCTACCTTCGACGATTTTCTTCTTTCCTTTTTTTTCTGGTATCTTTTAGGGTTTTCTTGCTCGATTTGACACTCCTTTGTATTAATAAATTAATTTTAAACGAAACGTTAATTACATTTTTAATATTCATTACAATTTTCAATATAAAAAATATAATTAAATAAAATATAAATTATATAAAAAAAGACGATAAAATAACAATAGAAATATTATATATTAATTAATTTTAATTAAAAAAATATCTATAATTTATTTTTAATTTGATATATTTCAATATACATATAAAAGAATCTTAATAAATATAATATATATATATATATATATATATATATATATATATATATATATATATATATATATATATATATATATTTATTTAATAATTCTAATTTATAAATCAATTTTTATATTATACAAAAAAATCACTTATATTAAGATTTTTCCGTAGTAAAAAAATACGCGATTTATCCGCGAAAAACGAGGGACGATGCTCGATGACCCTGTTTTATACGTCGAATCATTTTTTCTTCCATCCGCTTTTCTTTTTCTTTCCGTCTCGTTTCCGCTTCATCGCCGTTACTTTTTTCTACCTTTTCTTTTTTTTTTTTTGTTTCACAACGGGAACAAATAAACGAAGTGGTATGGGAATCGTTTATCATAAACCCCTGAAATGAATAGTGACGGTGGCAAAGACCTTCTGAAATTCTTACATTTCTATATATATATATATATATATATATATATATATATATATATATATAATTCTATCTTTTTCGTCATTTCCGTGCAATAGAAAAGTTATATATATATTTTTTTTTTTCATATGTACAAAAAAAATAATGCGTGCGTCGAATCTAAAACCGTTCACGTATCACTTTCAAACTGTGGTTCGCGAAATCGCATAAAAATACATTCTCAAATCATAATAAAAATATCATAAGAAAAAAAACATTCTTCAATGAATTTTCATATTTTTATTTTATATGATTTATGTACATTGTATATAAAAAAAAGCATAATATATATTCGCTAGTGTATAAAATTAATGCATGTGCTTATGTGACAATTAAAAAAAATAATTTAATTTTTTTTGTGTAACGCACACGCACACATATATTATATAAAAATATAAATTAAAAACATCCTTATATCTGGAAAATAAAGCGGAAAAAGCTTTTAGCTCGGTCATAATGCTATATTAAAATAAATGTTTGTCGCTTTCCATGTTTTAACTGCATATGCTATAAAGGATTAAGATAATATGAAAAGTAATATATATATACATATATATATATATATATATATATATATATATATATATATATATATATATATATATATATATATATATATGAAAAAAACGTTTTTAATTTCAGACGAATAATTAATTTGTTAAATCCATGATAATAATTTATCTTGTAAAATTTAATATATGTATTTTTTTAAATTAAATTATTTAATATTAAAATCGATTTCTTATGAAAATAAATGTTCAAATTGAAAACGTCTCGAACGAGTAAACAGTAGTCCATCAGTGATCCGCATTAAAAACTGATCCGAAAATTAACTCGGTCAAAAGGGTTCCGTTTAGATTACTATCGCATTATTATTTGGGTTAAATTTAAGGGTTTTCCGGACATAAAATGGAGTTGGTGAGAGCGGGGGGGGAGGGGGGCGCCGCATTTATAACGTCGACCGACCGGCAAATAGATAAAGTTTTAGTGGAGCACGATTAGTCGCAATAGGACCGACGGAGAGGTCCGGAACGGTTCCGACCGGACCGAACTGGACCGGACCGCTCCGATCAAATAATTGACTCTTGATTAAGCTTTGGGAAAACTCGACGTCGTCGTCGCAGTCACGACTTATTCCGGTTACCGTAATTAATTTGCGTCAATTTTCCGGATGGCTCCGATCGATCCGTCTGTTTGTACACAAATACTGTGAACGACATAAAAAAATATATAAATATATTATTGAACAAAATAATAATTGGAAAAATGTAAAAAAAATAGGTACTTATTCTTATTTTATAATTTCTAAAAAATTCGACGTAAAAAATTTACTTTTTAACAATAACATATGTAATTTTTTCACAATTTTGTTACTATATATTTTAATCTATAAACTTCTATTATGAACAGTTGATATCAGTAGTGATTTAGTACTGTGCAATATTATCTAGACTGTCGTACTAATTTTAATTTTTAACATATACAAAAAACAAATTCTGAAATTTTATATCTGAAGCTTGAAAGTTAGAAAAAAAGAAAACGTTCTATGATGAACAAATCGTCAATATTTTTATTTTTAAATTATGTAACTTTTTTTTAAATTTTGAGAGTTTTATAACAATTGTAAAAAAATTTTACAGAACATAATCATAAAATAAAAACTGTGTTCCATGGAACTCCTGTTAAAAAAATAATTTATTATATATATATATATATATATATATATATATATATATATATATATATATATATTTATCATTAAATTAAACTAAAATTGAGATAAATTTACTTTTAAAAATTAAATCTTTACGTGTCACGAAAACGTCCTGTTTTTCCTTTGTCGCGATGAAATTAATTTTTAAAAAGATCCTTAAATCCCATCACAAAAAGCCTTATCGCAATTATAATCGTGTCGTTGACAATAATGCCTTTTAAAACAACCGTTTCCGGTACCACTTCCGATTACACACACACACACACACATATATATATATATATATATACATATACACCATATATATATATATATATATATATATATAATGCACAATTCAAACAAAATCGATGACGTTTTATCACAGATCTAATTCATATTATTATATATATTATTAAACGTGACTTTTGTAATTTATTCAAATCAAATTTTTGATAATAATTAATTATTGAAATTGTATAATCGATGTGTTAAAATAATTTTTCCATTTTATTAATACATTATATAATCAACAGGTCGCGAGTTCAATCCGCATTATAATATATTGTGAATTAATTAACGAACAAATCGAATTAATATTTTAATTTAAATATAATTTAATATATCTAATAATATAAAAATCTACTTAACCAAATAAAATATGACTTCGTTGTCGTCTAATTTATTTCTTATTTATTATACACACACACACACACACACACACACACACACACACACACACACACATATATATATATATATATATATATATATATATATATATAATTATATATATAATAAAATAAAAGGAGTATTAATAATATATTCATCAATACATGTAATATTATAATTATAATTATACGGTTTAATTAATTTTCAATTAAACAAAATATATTATATTATTAATAGTGTATTTAAGATTATTATGCATAATAAATTTTATCATACAATATTAACGCGGTTTATTATAAATATGAGTCAGATTAATATTAATATATATATATATATATATATATATATATGTGTGTGTGTGTGTGTGTGTGTGTGTGTGTGTGTGTGTGTGTGTGTGCGTGCGCGTGCGCGTGTGTTTTCGTCAAAGTTTGAAATATTATGTAATAATTATTAAATAATTTTATATATTATTATGGATATTTTTTATTAAAATTTTGACAGTTTCGATTTTCAATTCGCAATTTTTAATCTATTCTATTGGAAGAGCGTTTTCGTGATTAAAACTTGATTTTTTTCACTTTTTTCGGTCATTATTCACGGAAGTACGTCACGATAATCCGCAAAATTATATGGATTATTATGAAGGTGCTTCATTTCGAACATCGGCTTCATGAATAATGAAAAAGTTTTTGAAAGACGCCAGTAAAATACAGCCAGAGGCCGTTTTCGCATTTATGTTGAACACGCCTGTGCATTAACAATTTCTCTCCTTTCATCATAGATATATAAACCAGACTCTAATTTGCTTTCATTCATCTAATATTTCAATAATATCACAAAAAACTCACTAATTTTTTATTCACTAATTACAAGAAATAATCCTCCATATAACACTGTGATCAAAAAGTAAGGTGAATTTATTTATAAAATTTTAAATTCTTTATTTATTCTTCCAAATTAATATCATCCCATTCAAATTAATCCCCGTCCGATAAAACGTACTTTTTCGACGCTTTTTCCAGTTCTCGAAACAGTCGGAATTTTGTGTTTACTGAATAGCCAAAAGTCGTACGGAGCCAAATCAGGCAAATACGGTGGTTGGGTAACTAAATTAGACGAAAAAATTGAGAGGAACCAGTGCAGTATGACGTGGTGCATTTTCGTAACGCCTTGATTCCTTAATCAAAAGTTGTAAAAACCTGTGTAACTCTGAGATAATTAAACAATTGATATACACAGTCCTACCAATCTAGGAAAAAAAAATACAATTTACCTGCCTTCCCGGGAATTTTAAATAACAATTTCACCATACTTTTTCATATATTATATAATATATCAAAACGTGTATTCATTTATATTTTATAACAATCATACTATTATATAATATTATATTTATAATTATAACATACAATTCTCTTTCTCTAGAGATTAATATCATGCTGTTAAAATGATCGACAAATAGACAATATTACCGGAAGTACGATAACTGTTACTATAACGTTACCAAATTGAACCGTATAGTGAATGTATTTAATAACATATGCAAATGAATGACACATGTTATATATATATATATATATATATATATATATATATATATATATATATTTATATATATATATATATGTATATATATATATATATAAATTTGCATATATTGCATGTCATATCGTTTACAATGACATATATATATATATATATATATATATATATATATATATATATATATATATATAATTTATTGACACGTTCATCGAAACGAAACAATTATAACAGGACATCTATCATTTAGTTCTAGTAAAAATGTATGAAAATTATTTTTAATATAAAATGTTGTAAATACAATATAATCGTTAAATATTTTAATTATCCAACGTTTATATGTTATATTTAATTATGAATTAAAATTTAATAAGTACGAAATAAACAAATAGTTTTTCCCGATTGCGTCAAGCGATTAAGCGTTTAACTATTTTTCCGCCTTTTTTTTCATATATATATATATATATATATATATATATATATATATATATATATATATAATTTTATTTTATTTTTTGTTGTAGAAGCCAATTTTGGATAGATTGCGTAATTAACGCCATTTTTCCGAAGTGAAAGAGAGAGGATTTAAACGTACCCAAAGCGTCATTAACGATCGAGATAATTTTTGTAGATTGCATCGGATCGTTTGTCGGAATTCGAGTCGAAATTTGTTTTCAGACAATTATCTTAATTACTCGCATTCTATCACAAACGTAAAGATAAAATTTATATCAATCTCAAATAATTTTGATTTTTTTTTTGAAATATCATTCACAGAAAATATCTATTATATATGTGAGAAAAAAATTGCGCTTCCACAGGTTGCTGATCCTGAAAGTCCTCACGGCGGTAAATGGTTCGGCAGTCGAAGGTGGCGACTTTCAGGGGTTTTCAGCGTGGGGGTTTCCGTGAAGACGGAGAATTGGGGGTTGGGGGATGGTTTGCGTTTACGGTAGCGGTGTTATTATTAAGAGAGTTGCGACGTGTTCAAGGGTTGAAGCCTCTGGCTACGACTTTCCAGGCCAGGTTCCCTAATGGCCAACACACCCCATTGTGGCCTCGAGCTAAAGTTTTAACTCTTTCTTTGTTCGCCAAGTTGACGACGACCGAGAATTTCAATGCAAATAAATGATGCGAGAAAGGTTGTTTACCATCTCTGAAATATTTGCGTGTCCACTATATTTACTTCTATAATTATTAATATTAAATATATTTAAAAAAATAAAAATTCTATCAATATTTCATTCTCAATTTTAACATAAATAAACAATCATACAGTTATTATAATAAAAATGTATGATAAATTATATTTTTTAAAACTGAAGGTTTGCAACTGGAAAATGAAAAAAAAAATACAATTGAAAACTTTATATGAGAAATGAATGAAATTGGGAGGGGGGAAAGGAAAATAAAAGGCAAGCCGGAAAAGTGTGCCAATTCGGAAAATGCCGCGAAATTGGTTCGTGCCAATGGGGGGAAATTTTTTTAATATTTTTTTTTTTTTGGGAAAAAAGTGGCGTCGAACACAATAATAATAATATAAAATGTAAAAACTTTCAAATATATTAAGCTATTATGGAGTAATTGCGTCGATTAAACAATTGGGGTAGCAATTTTCGCAATTTCGAAATTATCTCGATTACTTCGAATATTCAACGTAAAATTGTCAATTTTTCAGGCGAATATTCATCAAATTAAGTTAATGGAATTTTCACTAACGGCGATAGTTTAATTTTCATTTCGAACGATTTAAATTTTCAGTAATATATATATATATATATATATATATATATATATATATATATATATATATATATATATATATATATAATGACCCTGATTTGATTTTTCGTCAAATTCTACAGCGAACTCTATATTATATTATATCACATTATATTTCAATAATTAACAGTTGTATTTCATTTTATGTAACGAATATATAATTCTCAAGATTTATTATATCTGTCAATTCGTGAAAAAAATATTTGTCAAACGATAAATAATAAATCAGGAAAAAGAAAATTAATAATTATTTATTCAGATTGTATAAAAATATATAATATATAAAAACAAATTTTTGTTTGCGCAGATATTTTATATAAAAAAATAGCTGACGATATTTATTTTTTTCGATACCCCTATATATAATATTGTTATTTATAGTATATGCTTGAAAATTTTCAGCATATTGCTTATATTTTTAATTTGTATCTAAATATTTGTATCTAAATTGGAATTCTGACGGCGTCATTTACATGAATTTAAACTGAAACTTGAACGGCTATAGCCGTCATTTACGTCAATATGTTAAAACTTAAATCTTTTCACGATGAGCAAAAGTTATTTTAATAAGTTAATAAAGTCAGGCACTTATTAAAAAAAAATTAAGAGCTATTTAAGTACTAATTCAACGATGTCAATAAAAATTTTCTATATTTTTGCAAATAATTTTATTAATATAGATTAAATATAATATAATAAAAAATGTTTACTAACATATTAGACATATTTCCAACACAATAACAACAACAAGAAAATCGTATCAATTGAATTACTATTACTTTAAAAATTCCAAAACTCGCCAAAAATATATACTATATTGACACCTAAGCCTCTATATTCACCAGACGTGGCTCCGTGCGTATAATGTAGACATATAAAATGAAAAACCTTTAAGTTTCATCATTTTACGAGCAATGATGAAATTAAAGTGCATCGCTGAAAGAGCTCAAAGCTATACCGAAAGTCGACTCTAATGGAGATTATTTTGCAATGATATCTAATGGAAACGATTTTAAAGAGTGTAACATCGATGTAGAAGAATAAAAAAAAATCTTTTTACACAAAAAAAAACATTTCCATTACTTTTTGAACACTGTATATATATATATATATATATATATATATATATATTCAATTTCAGTCGTACAAACTGAAAGTCAGTCGAATAACGATCGCGACTGTAAAACCGATTGCTTTCGTTAATTTTTTTTTTCCGTCCGACTTTTTTTTTTGCGCATTTTAAGGTTCCCCATTTGAACGTAGCGCCTGTAAAAGGAAAGCTTAATTAAAGCTCGGTGATAAATAGCACCTGATGTTTTATGGAGAACGACGTTGCGAGTCAAAATCACACGGACGGGATTCGGGTTTGTCTCCGGCGTCATTGCCGTCACGACCACAACTTTAACTCTAAAGGTTACTCATTCTACGATTTTATTTTATTTTTTTGTTTGTCGCCCCACCTGTCCCACCACCACCACCACCACCACTACCCTTTTCCATTATTTTATTCTTCGAAAAAAAAATAGCGTTCGGAATATGTTTCGTTTTAGCGACGAGTACGTTTTCAGGGTTTGAATCGACACCCTGAATATGGTTCGTTAAAAAATGCATCATTTGCTGGGTATCTCATATATTTAACGAACTCGGATACGAAACACCTTTTACACGGCAACCCTTTTGAAATGATATCATTTTTCATGTGCATATATATATATAAATATATTCCCATATAAAAGGGTGCACATCATCAGTTAATATATATATATATATATATATATATATAATATTATTTTTTATACTATATCATAAATATCAATATTTTCATCGTAATATATACATATAAATTATTTACTTCGAGACTTTAGAATGGCTTAGTAACATCGATGACGTTCGAAATTTAACAGCGAAATGATATTTCAAAAGTTATATAAAGACTACGAAATTTCGTTAGAAAACGCTGTGATGTAGCCATTTTAAGCGGAATAATTGAAATATTCTTGATAGAAGTCTATAAAAATAAAATCGTTACAAAATTTATATAAACGAGCACGGCGAGCACGGTCTTTAGAATTTCGCATAAAAATCCCCATTTAACAGATTCATATTTTCGTTTTTCCGTTCGGAATTTATTAATTCGAATTACGAATTGTATAATCTTCGATAATCTTAACATTGGCGATGGAGGAGGATGTGGGTGTGAAATAGGTGTTGGTTGGTCGCGATTTGTTTATTCTGGCTACGGCTTTTCCGCGAGAAAACTCTTCGATTTTCCAAATACTGACCTAGAAATCGGCTACGAGGCTAGGTGAGGTTGTACGTTGAATTTCTGAGCGTACCGGAAACCCCACGAAAACACCGCAAAAACCCCAATTCTACCCCGTTCTACCCAGTTCTACTGAATTCTGCCCCATTCTAAGCGCGTCGATATCGTTTATTCGCGACTCATACTCACCGCCCTAAACCGTACCGACCGCCCACTTTAAGAAACAAATTTAACCGTTCGCTCAGACTTGAACCGGAACGACAAGTATGAATTCACTTTAACTGCTATCGAGGACGTTAACGGAGTAAGCGAATTGGAAATTTATATCTGAAAGTTTGCCGCTCACAATAGCCCACGCTTAAGTTGCACAACGGCCTTTCAGATTATGTACCCCAAAAACGACTCACACCACTGAAACAACCCAAGTTTTCAAGTATCTGGACTCTGGACTCGGACCCACACCGATTTTGCTCGAATTTTAGTGTCGACATTGAACCGTTTCTATTTATTTATTTTTTTCTATATATATATATATATATATATATATATATATATGTGTGTGTGTGTGTATGACAAATTTGTATTATGATTTAGATATAAATTTCTCTATAATAATTATTACTAATTTAAAATTGTCGAAAAGAACATATTTAAAAAAAATCAAGGTTATACGAAAATTTGACAACAATAATCTTTTAAAAATTCGAGTATTTTAATCAATTAAAAAAAATAAAACCTATATCAATATTTAAATTTATATATATATATATATATATATATATATATATATATATATATATATATATTTATTACTAAACATATAATGAATAAATCATAGTAAAAATTGAAAGAATAAACTTCCTATACAAAATTATAAATATACAAAAAGATTTTACGATTTGTCATAATTATACAAGTCATATTCAAATGTATGAATATGAATAAAAAAAAATTAAATTAAAAAGTTCTTGAATAGTATAAAAATCTTTACTAATGATCCACCATTGTTTTTCGCAGACATTTCATATTACTTTTATATATAATCAAGAAAAAAACCCTATAATCGCTTATAATAATTTTATAAAATTCAAAATAATTACATCTATTATTCACTATGTATTATTAAAATTATCCATACAGTTATATATATATATATATATATATATATATATATATATATATATATATATATATATATATATATATATATATATACGTCGTTATTTTATAAAAGTATTCGTGTGTTTTTTTTTTAATTTTTATTAAATGAAAAACTTGATCGCAAAGTGCCATGAAGTGTTCACATGGATAAGAATTTTCTTGAAAATCGCCTCCGTGAACAGGGCAAATATGATAATTCTATGCGAATATCGAGACACGTAACGGCAGTTAGTTATAACGGGTGACACGTAAACGTGACGGTTTGTCGAAATTAATCGCGTACCGACGACGTGACAACGATAATTACGATAATGATAATGACGGTGACGACGGTTCTAGCGCTATTCGAAACCGCAATAGACTTATTACCGAGCCGTTGACATATATATATATATATATATGTATGTATATATATATATATATATATATATATATATATATAAATTATATTTTATTATATTGTGGTAGATTTGTGAATTTTTCTCCAACCTCACATATTTGCCAAATATAGCTCCGTGAGTTTAACAAGAAAAACTATCCTAAAACAGAAGTTTTAAAATAGTGTTTGGTAGTTAATAAAACAATTTTTAATTGATAATAAAAATATTTATATACTTTTTTAAAAATATATTTCATTTTTAAGATAATAATATAAAATTTAATAAAATTGAAAACCACTGCACTAAACCGTATGTATTTGGCATAAATGCATTCCTTGCTTAAACATTCCGACAACAAATGACATTACTGTTGGCTTTTCGTCTACGACATATTATTCTCATTTATATATATATATATATATATATATATATATATATATATATATATAAACAGTCTTATATTTCATCCAAATATACAATATTATTTTTTTTAATTTAGTCTGATTTATATATACATAAAATGATTAAAACTTTTCAATTTTTAATTAAAAAAATATTCTTATATAATTAAAATTATTTTAAAAATAAGTTGAAAGTGCTAAAATATTAAGTATATAATTTAATGTAAGAAAATTATACCGATTCTCACAATATACACGAATTTTGTTCTTTTAATTTTTTTTGATTCGAATCAAAATATTATATATATATATATATATATATATATATATATATATATATTCCCGCCGTCTAGACGTGGCTTTAATATAGGTAAACTTTCTACTATTCAACTTGTGCAATGCGAAACATTTTCAAACATTTTTTTTCAAGTTCATTTAAAAATATAACATCAACAAAAATTTTACCATCCCAAAGATATATATATATATATATATATATATATATATATATATATATATATATATATATATATATATTTCAATATTCATACGTACTCATTTTTTTTACATACATCATGAATCGTTTATATATATATATATATATATATATATATATATTACCCCCCATCTTCTCATAGGTTTTAAAAGAATATATTACAGGCAATGCCCGCGTCTAAATCCCATCAATCATTTCGCGAGATATATAAAAGCTTCGCGTGTATTTTATTCGAAATGGAAAATATAACAGGGGTACGATTTGATCGCCATTTTTCATAAAGGAAAATATTCTCGAAGCATTGTAGCGTGAAACTTTTGATTATATAAATATATATATATATATATATATATATATATATATATATATATATATATATATATATATATACTATTTTATTTATCTATTTCGCATATAGTGTTTTTATTATAATACATTTATAAATTTTCTATGACGTTTTTCTGAATTATTATTATTATTATTAATATTATTATTTGATATAAAATTTTTACACATTTTAAATTCGACGATTGAACATTATATTTAATATATAACACAGTTATATAATATGTGAATTATACAGAGAATATTACCTTTGACCTATCTATCAATTGAACGTATAGCAAATTGAATATATAATATCGAGTATGATTTTAGCTTTAATATAATATATATTCCATTTCTCAATTATTGATTTTATATATATATATATATATATATATATATATATATATATATATATATATATATATATATATATATATATATATATAATGTTAATTTGAAAGATTATTAATTGAATTAAATCAGTGCTAAATCTATTTATTATAGTCAAGTGTTCTATTGAAATATTTGTAGCGATGATTAAATATCATTGTAATTAAAATATTCAATATTAAAATATATTATTCGATTCTAAATAATTTAATAGATTGTGTAATTTTTATTTTATATCAGTATTATTTTTATTAAATGATAACGTAAATCCGAACTTGTTCGTTCCGAATACGTCAATAGATGGTATTTTAAAATATTTTTCGTAAAAAATAAAAATTATAAATTTATAAAAAAATTGCATAAAATGAAATTTGATCGTAAACAACGTATAAAGTTTGTAAATCGATATAAAAAATATAATCAAATTTCGTTTATATAAATTGCATATTCAGATATTTAACTGCAAAGTGAAATTTTATAAAGTCACGGTGTTTTTATTTTATATCAATAAGAGCGCATTGAGAAGTCGCGTATGCAGGTCTATCTATGAGGTTTGTTCTTAGAATTCGAGTTGTCGTGAAGGAATGAAAGAAAGAAAGAAAGAAAGAAAAAAATCGAGAAATAAAAAAAAAGGGAAGAAAGTTTCCCTTTTTCCACGTTTTGTCGTCGGAGCATTTGGAAGTCTTCTCTTCGTTGAACCGGCAAATCCTCACTAACAAGGGGGCTTAGTTCCGTGTCTGGTCCGGAACAAATTCCCAGAAGATTTTCCGGAACGGAACTCCTCGCTCCTACACACACACACACACACACAGAGACCACCACCCGGAATTTTCCCTGTCCGATACCAACTTAAGTCCATTCACCCACTCGTTCACCCTATAAATATATCTCATGTATGTGTGTGCGTTTATTATATATGGTACATATTAGTTTTCCTTTGATGCAGAACGATCACTTGGTTTATGTGTTAAATCCTTTTAATTAAATTAAATTATTGATATGATGAAAAATTGAATAATTTCATATATTTCAAATAAATAAATTTCTTGTATTTCTATAGATCAAAAAATACTTTGATGCATTCATTATTTACAGTATTGATAAATTGTTTTAAAACATAACGTCATTTTTACTAAGATAATATCGATTTAACTCTTAGTTTTAATTAATAATAATAAAAGTTTATTTATGTAATTTTCATAGTATTTTATTTGATAACTTAAGAATTATGCAATTTTATAAGACTAAAAGTATAAATTCGTTCTATTTATACGTCGTATTAACGAACAAACACTTTTAACGAACTTTATAGACTTATTTTATAGTCGATGACTTCCGACAAACTATCCATCTATTTGAGTTATTATGATGTGACCATAAAACGATTTACAACAAATTATTTCCATAAATTTTAAATACTTAAAAAACGTTGATGTATTCAAAAAAAGTCGTTTATTTTAACTGTAAACGTTCAAAGCCGTATACGATTCGTGCGATTTGCAAAATTGTGCTTTTAAATATATATATATATATATATATTGAAACTATCGACATAATGGCATAGGCAAAAGCGTTTAACAGTTGTCGATCTAGTTTTGATCCTATCAAAATAAACAAAGTTCGCATTCGCAACCGAATTTGCACTCGCTCGATTCTTGTATAAATATTTGAGTCCGGGCAAATTTGTGCAAACAACAACGTAGTGGGGGGGAAGGGGGCACGCCTAATTTGAAACTACTACTAATACCGTTTTCTAGTCGTGGCTGGCTACAATTGCTCCGGTCTAAAGCAAAGTCGGTAATGTTTCACTGTATACTGAAAACGGGGTATGAAATGTACCAAACCGTATCTCCAAAAAAAAAAAAAAAAAAACAAAACAAAAAAAGCACCATTCCCCATATTTCAAAGCTCTCGGATTATGTTGGTATATACAATGAGAGTGAGTGTGTGAGTACGTATACTTTTGCTCGTGACTGTATATAATTATGGCACAAAGCTTATTTGTTGTATTTCACTCGTGGCAACCCCGAGGCGTTTCTGCCTAAATATCATTTAGTATTTTGATTTGTTTGCCATGTTGAGTTGTGCTAATCATATCTCCGGGTAACTTTGGCTGATGAGCTAGTTGTTGACTGAATGTTTTCTTAGGCATCGGTCACACTAGACACACACATATTTATATATATGTATGTATATTTATTATATAATTATGTTATTTATTATTTATATAATAATGTTACGTTTATATTGCGATAAATAAACATGTGAGATATATGAAAATCGTATTTTATTTACAATATATAAATATTTATTATCTATAATACGTTAATAGTAATAAATTATAAAATATATTATTAAAAAGAGTGATCGTTAAAAATAAAACAAGTGAAAAATATATGTTTAATTTCTCCACAAACTATATATTAAATGTATGAAAAATTATATAATATTTTTTATTTATATAATATTAAAAATAATAAGTCACAACTTGTATAATACATATAAATAATTATTAATTAGTTATATATATATATATATATATATATATATATATATATATATATATATATATAAATTTAAAATTGAAAATGATATTTTTCTATTATATTCTTCATTAATTTTTCTATATATAAATAAATACGAATGTATTATAAAAGTACATACATCAGAAAAATATTATATAACAACAATATTTTTATGTATATAATTTGAACGTATTTGACATAACAAATGCAAATATAATAGTATCAAAAAAAATATCTATATTTATTTGATTCATTATATTATATAAATGATTTACATATAAATATTTATTAGCAAAAAAAAATCACTGTTCATTCAATCGGCAAAATCGTGACATAGAGAAGAAATTTTTATTATATTATATATTCGAATATATCGTAGAAGTAATTGAATAAAATTGTTTGAATAAAAATCTTAGAAATCTACCCATTGAAATTCCAGACGGTCATCGCTTTTGGCTCGTAAATAAGGCACAGTTACAGTAAATGCATAGACTAAATCAATCTAACCCGGGCATTTTCAAATACGCCCACAGCCAGCTATACTAGCATTTTTATTACAGTTTCAATGTTTATTTTAACTATTTATATATTTTTAAAATTTTGATAATAATTTTTGTTTAAATTATTAAACGTTCTACTATTCGTTTAATAAACATTATCGGATTAATTTAAACGAGAAGAATTGAATGCTGAAAACTGAACTGAAAACGAAGTCTTATTAGCAAAGTTATGACGTTTTTCTACATTAACACTAGCGATTTAGAAAACTAAAACCGAAATTTTATATGAAAGATTGTATAATATCAGCCTATTAATAATTGAATTTGCGATTAAAAAAAGCAAATATGTCCAATATTCATAATTTTGGTATAAAAATATCATACTGAATAGATTATTTCAGTTTTAGTCGAGCTTACCATATATAGGTGATCTTTCAAAATATTCGGTTAATTTGAAAAGATGATGTATTAAATTATGCATTGTTGTGAATGTGTATTAAAAAACGATTTATTTACTGAAAGCGACAATAAACTAAGCATAAATGCATGAAAACAATTAAAAGGTAGCCGCCAAATAAAGGTTAATTTTTAAAATGTCTGACAAATTCCACGATAATTTTAAACAATATTTACAAAAATAAAAGCAAAATTATGAGGTTTGCGCCGGGTTTTTGTCTGAAAATTAAATGAAAACATGCACTTCTGTTAGCGACAAATCATATTGAGACGACACAATTTTTCTTTGACAATTTCTGTTGACATAATCGCGATATATTTATTATAAAATATATGAAAATTATATTTTATAATAAATATTAATTTGAAAGTAGTCTTTGAATGCATTTTTATTATATTTAACATGTTTTTTGACATTATATTTTTTTTCATGTAAATCGTAATACAATATTTCTAATAGTGATAATATTTTTTAATATTATATAACCATAATTTTAATCAATTCATGTATATAAATTTTGATATGAGTTTAAATCTTAAAAAAATATCTGTATTTTTTTTATATTTATGTTATTTTGACAAATTGCCGAAACTGTAAATAAAGTGATACATTTTGACTAAAAAAACAATTTTCATTAAATTGCCCGAAAATATTATATGTATTTAGAATATCTCGTGAGATACATTTAAAATGTATCGGAAAATTTCACAAAACACCTTCACCCCCCACCCACATTAATTAATACAAAAATTATAAAAGGTCTTCATAATAATAAATATTCGCGGAAATTGTTTAGGAGTTAATTTCGCCAAATATGCTGCCAAATTTAATTTAATCAAGCCGAGTTTAAAATTTAAATTACTTTTTCCGTGAAACGCGCATAAATGTACGCGTATTCGCGTCCCCGCTGTATATACAGTGGAATTCCTTTAGCGCGGCGCCGCTTTATACGCATTTAAGACCTTTTATTTCTTATAATTTTATTTGCTGAATTTCGTTTAACGTGAAATTTTCACCGAATTAAAAAAGTTTTTTTTGTTCCCCGTGTACGTTTCGAAATGATCTATCGCCAAAATTAATATAAAAAGAATAAAATGAAAGCGATTAAAATTTACCGCGTTATACAAAAAATTCTTAAAACGCTATATACTGCGATCAAAAGTGTGCTGAATTTGCTTATAAAATTTAAATCCTTTATTTATTCTTACAAATTCATTTCATCGCCTTCAAAGAAATTCCCGTCCGATAAAACACACTTTTGACAATGCTTTTTCCAGTGAAACAGTCGGCATAGTCTTTTCCGCTATAGCCTTCAGGAACTTCTTCGATTCGATTTTTATCTCCTCAATCGTGTCAAAAAGGCGTCGGCGCATTAATCTTTTGAGTTTGCTGAATAGCCAGAAGTCGCACGGAGCCAAATCAAACGAATACAGTGATTGTGAAATGAAATGAGTCTAGTTTTTGGTAAAAAAAACCGCGAAAAACCAATGCCGTATGACATTAAGTTTATACATATTTTAGACGAAATTATATATATATATATATATATATATATATATATATTTCTATATTCTATATTCAATATATACGTTTCTTTATATATATATATATATAAGAGCCATTTTTTATTTTGTATATGGTTGGAAATCAATTTACGCGGTTCAATGGACATACAACGCGAAAATAAAAAAAAGTAACACATATAAAATATTAAACTATTTCACGCATTTTACATTTCGTTTCAGATAAACTCGCTTCTTCCGCTTTTATACGAATTAAGTGTTACAAAGCGTAGGATTTTTTTCTATATCGTATAAATATATATACATTTTTTTTGTGTATTTTTATATATTATATTTTATTTATTGTTGCCTTTAAATTCGTTAGTAATAAGTGTCGTATAAAGCTTGATAAATTCACCGCCCTTTATTTACTCAATCCGGCCTAGAGCCGCCCCTGTATTACGTTTTCCGATGCATCCCGAGGCAATTGTCCATCTGCTCCCTTTTTTAGCTGTAATCCAACCCTGCATATTTTCCGATTCAACTTTCATACGCCTTCGTTAATTTCGTACGAAAACTCTTTTGCAAAAGTTAAATTTGTATTTTATAACCCCTGGATAAAAACCGAGTTGTATTGAACGTCAAGTTGAATACTGCGTTTTTTTCTGAGGGTAAAAAGTAATGTGAATTATATATGTTATATAAAACATTTTTAATTGTTGTAATTTTAATTTTATATATAATTAGACGACGATTCAATATATTTCTTTATGTAGGATGTTTTTTTTATAAATATATAAAATATTAAATTAAAATAAAACATAGATAAATGATACTGATTGTCTTCAATTTGAACTTATTCCAAAGATAAAGTTTTATACCTTTATCAAAAATACCCTATATTCTGGAAAATTATATCAATATAATTTGATAAAAAAATATATCATATCTTAAAAATGACTTTAATATATATATATATATATATATATATATATATATATATATATATATATATATATATATATATTAGTATTCTTCACGGTGGGTGAAAAGGCATACGCATAGCACTTTGCGTAACACGAAACGCTAATCTAAGAAGTTGTCACCAAAGCTGAGGGTGAAGACGTGGGGTCTGTGAACCCTCGAGGATTATCTTGACCACGATTGGATGATGTGACGCATCAAACATCGCTTTTCCTTTAAAGCCTCCGCTCACCCCGATATTTTGCGAGAAAAGCCTTCGGTGAAAATCGTCTTAACAAACATATATATATATATATATATATATATATATATATATATATATATATATATATATACAACTTCGAAGGTGGAACGTTAATCGATACCCCGCGTTGAGT
The DNA here is from genome assembly GCA_024500535.1 of Leptonema lineaticorne. Classification (NCBI taxonomy): domain Eukaryota; kingdom Metazoa; phylum Arthropoda; class Insecta; order Trichoptera; family Hydropsychidae; genus Leptonema; species Leptonema lineaticorne. Next base: position 169,580 of record JANIJI010000026.1, on the reverse strand, counting down.
TTTTCTAATGAAAGTTTTCAAATTACACGTATAAATATATATATATATATATATAAAGGAAAAAAATGAAGTTTTTTTTCCAATTAAATAATAGTATTAAATGTATAATTTTATACATTTCATTCTATATCAGAAATGAAAATTCTCAAAAAAAAAAAAAATAAATAAAGTATATACTACCGTGATCAAAAAGTAAAGTGAAATTGTCATTTAAAACTCCGGGCTATAAGAAGGCAGGTAAATTGTAATTTTTTTCTAAGATAGATAGTAGTATCTATAATATTTGCCAAGCGTCTGTTTGTCAAAAGGTTTAATTATCTCCGAGTTACACGTGTTTTTACAACTCTCGGTTCCTTCATCACGATAATGCATTGTGTCTTGACTCATATCGTTCCGCAACCACTGTATTCGCCCGATTTGGTTCCGTGCGACTTCTGGCTATTCAGCAAACTCAAAAGGCCAATGCGGAAACGCTGTTTTGATACGATCGAAGATATAAAAACCGAATCGAAAAAGGTTTTGAAGACTATACCGGAAAAAGACTATTCCGACTATTTTGAGGACTGAAAAAAGCGTTGGCAAAAGTTTATTTTATCGGATAAGGATAACTTTGAATGAAATGTAGGTGATTTAAAAGAATAAATAAAGAATTTTCATTTTATATTCGAATTCACCTTACTTTTTAATCACAGTGTTATGTTGAATCCAAATTTAATTTTATATTCATTGTTAAGAAAGGGTTATTTTACAGTTTGCGACTGAAAAGATCGTATTTTTTTATTTTTCAATATATATATATATATATATATATATATATATATATATATATAATATTTCATAATAAGTAGCGTAACTTCCATCAGTTAAACGATATTATTATTTACTTGGCGGAAAACGGCAAAAATTCGCATGTAAATAGATTTTTTATTCTTATGCAAGGTACTTAGAATATAATATCAGTATAAGATCCATTTTCCAGAAAACAACCCTCAAAGTTTGTTACCGCCTTACTTTTATTACGTATTTCGAGTGTTTCGCACTCAATGATGGAGATCATTAGATTTCCATTTTCAACAAAAAATATATATATATTTGTATAAAATAGAAATGCATTTACAAGAAATGAGATATAAGTATCTACGTTTAATGTTAACGCTTAATTTTAGACAAAAGATTCGTATCAATCCGAGTAAAAATTAAACGAATCATTTTGCATATATATTTAGTTATAATTGTCTGTTTTCAATATTTTTGTATTTCAGTAACATTTTTTTCATCTACATCAATGTTATTCTCTACTTTTAAATAGTTCTCCATTAGATATTATTAAAGTAACGCTTGAACTTCTTCCGATCCCAAAAACACTTCTGAAACTCGATCTTGGAAATAGCTTTGGAGTATCTTCCTTTAGCAATGCACTTTAATCTTATCTGTGCTTGTAAAACGACGATCCTTTCAAATTTTCACGGATCATGTCTGGCGAATATGGAGGCTGAGGTGTTATTTCAATGTTGTTTTTCGTCAAAAATTATATGACACGATATTTTTGTTGTTGTTATCTAAAAAATTGTTAAATATTTTGAGCTACACTAAATATGTAGTATGTAATATTTTTTACAAAAAAAAAAGAAAAACACACACACACACACACATTCCGTATATAAAAAGTATATTATTATATCGTATAGAATTATTGATTGTATTAAAAAATATATAATAAGTATATAGAAATGTTCAAGAAGCGCCGGTTCATCCGGAACGACTACGAGAAGGGTTTCCATTCGTAATTTATATAATGGAAATTCATACGAATGCGTTTAAATCTATCGGAACAGATTAGTTCGGGCCTTAATGCGCATACGAGAGAGCAAACCGTCGATGTTGGGTCTCAGAACAGAGCAAGATATAGGAGAAAATCACATATAGAAATTTCCATATGGACCGTCGGATGAGAGAGGCCAAAGGGAGGGAAAAAGGCGATGGAGGGCGGAAACTAAGGGTAAATCGGAATTCTTCCGGTGTAATCTGGAGAGCAGGTAAGTGGCCGGGAGCGTGATAGCGTACCGAAACGTAGGTTGGATTACGGGTAGGTCGGATGGAACCCTGGGTCCATTTCATGGGGCACTGAATTGCACGTGAAGATGCACAGAAGGCAAGGGACGTACGTGCGCCGAATGCCCAGCACGTCGTCAGGCGTCGCGACGCTCCATTAAAAACTATTACTTGGAAGCCAGTACCTTGTTTCGGTTAAGGGCATGGGACACTGCGGGGGTTTGGCGCCGGAACATTGCCGTCGTTTACTTCATACACACACCCACAAATATCTCTATGCCGTTTTTAATACATATTATATTATTATTACCATTTCATATCTGCGCTCTGACTTTAATTAATTTTTATCAAAATCAATTACATTTATAATGTACTTGCACTCGAGAGGTTATAACGAAAAATGTATTATATATATATATATCGATCCGTGTTAAAACTAAATAGAAACGAAATAGTTTCAATGTAGTTTTGTCCTATCTTAGGCATGCATTCGTACGTTTATTGGTATTGTTTCAAACGATAAATTGCACGGTCACCCTACTCTCTATTTCCGTTCCTTCGACTATACAAAATTCGACATTGCGCCCCGTGACACCGAAGACAAATGTAACTGATATGCCCGAATCGCATTCACGTTCCATTTTTGCGACTGCAATTTTACTTCTTTTCGGTTCTTTCTTCTACTTTCGTCTCTTATATAGCCGCCTTATTTTAAACGGAAGCGTGGAACAACCCCTTTTCATAATCCCTCTTCTTTGAATGCCGTATCAGTCCGACGAATATTGTGGCATTTGTAAGAGTGGAGCGTGTGGCGATTTGCCATTTTATTTCGTATCACGGCGCTGGATTTTTCTTCGGTCGATAAAGAGCGGCTCACGTCCGCCATGACGAATATAAATCGAAGGCAATTTGAAAATTCGCTCATTTTCTAAGACTCCGAAAAATCCGCACTGTTATTTTTTTTAAAACAAGTTATTTTCTCACTCTATATACCTGTATGCCTATACTATAAATGATGTCCCAACTAAAAAATATAAAGTTGAAATAAATTAATATATGATAATATTAATGAAAATTTACAATTGAGCATTTTCAAGGTTTCAATACAGATAATACACGTTCTTGTTTATTGGATAAAGCAAACGTATCGTTTTCTAGGCGTAAAATATTTGATTTAGGAAACTCGATAATCTATAAGGATTAATAAAATTCATACACGCAACAGCAATAACAAAAAAAATGTTTAAAATTGAAAAAAATTAAAAAAAAAATTGAGAAAATTTTGAGTATTACACGTTTTCTTTTTCATTTACACATTTGTATTTCGTATGAAAATATGCAAAGATTTCACTCTATATTAAAAAGAAAACGGATACAATTTCGAATACAATCGACCGTAAAAATCCCAAATTATGCACAAAGAATATACTGTAAATAGAATTTGCAAAAATGAAAAATTCTAATTTTAATATATATATATATATATATATATATATATATATATATCAAGCGAAAAATTAAAAAATATCTCTATTTTCGTATAAAATTTGTAAGGAGATTATATATATATATATATATATATATATATATATATATATATATATATATATATATTTCAATAATTTATCCATCAGTGAACTAGACGTGAAAAACGAGTATTCGACATATAAATTTATTTTTCAAAAAAATTTGAAATATATATATATGTATATATATATATATATATATATATATATATATATATATATATGTGTGTGTGTGTGTGTGTGTGTATTTGAAGACGAAAATATCACCATAATACCATAAAACCTGTAAGAAACCGATATTCTAAGAAAGAAGAAAAGAAAAAAATAAAGTAAAAAGCAATACTTTGTACACAAATTTTTTGTTGATATCGCGGATTCGTATTACACGTGTATATTCATCCATATTCACCGAAAAATTGTATATCCGTATCGTTTGATAATAACGACGAATGATTGAATTCGAAAATTGATTCCGTCAAGTAATAGGATAACAATATTGATCCGCCTGTATATATTTCTTATTTGTCTCCGTGTCCTTGGCGTTGTTTATATTTTATCGAATATCATTACACAATCATTCCATTGAATATGTCAATTTTTATTATTTTTATATTCGATATATTTTTTTGTTTTATTTAGAATTGAATTATTTGATATTTATCATCTTTATATACAATTATTATTGTTATTATATAATGTTTGATTGCTATAGCCATTATTTATGTCAACATATTAAGCAACGAGTATATGAGCTGACAATTTATTATTTTTGAATCACAATAATCCACATTCTCATACTACACTAAATCTTCATGACTTTTCCGCCAAAATTTCGATTCACAACCACCATATTTGTACGATTTAGCACCATATGACTTCTATCTATTCTTGAAACACAAAATACTAGTGCGAAAAAAATCGTTTATAGACCTACAGAAGGAAGATATTTCAAAAATTGCCAGATATACATTTAACATCGTATAAAACCAAGTAAAAAGCAATAAATATTTCTAGATTAAATTTGTCATATATATATATATATATATATATATATATATATATATATATATATATATATATATCACAATTGTGCATATTTAGAAAAAACATATTTATATTGTACGATTTATTCTGAACAATTTAATTTAGTATACAATTATTTAGTATGATACAATTTTCAAATTTATTAATATATTGATACTTTTAATAACGTCATATGAATGTAATAAAATGAGGATTTTGACATCTAAAGCCGTCATTTACGTTAACGTTCTATATGATGTATGACAAAAGATATCTTGATATTTTTATAACGTTATATAGGTGTATGACTACTATAGCCGTCATTTCCATCAACGTATCATACAATGTATGATAACAACTAATTAATGCTGATTATATACTTTCTTCGGATTTTTAATACATTATTGACGTCACTTGAATGCACGACTGCCATAGCCGTCATTAACATCAACGTATCACACAATGTATGATAATGAATATATTTTATTGACAATTTCGCGTTAATTATAATTAGCACTAAATAGTATATATATATATAAATATACATCGATACTGTCTTCAGATTTCTCAATTTATTATTGACGTCATATATAATATATTAGTATGAGAATTTTTATTAATATCACACGGATGTACGAGTGGTATAGTAGCCGTCATTAACATCAACGTATTATACAATGTACGATAACGAGTATAATTTTATTTGAAATATATTTTATTCAGATTTTGATGGCACAATTTCGCATTAATAATAATTAGTGTTGAATTAGTATATACTTATTATATATAACGTTTCGTGTAAAACGACACCGCGCATATTACAGTGGAATACTGCGGGGAGCATTAGGCCACCGGTTTAATTAGCATTATTAAGGGCAATTCGAAGGAATCTCCGCGGTTCATTAATTCGCAGACGGGCCGCATAAATGTGGAAACCTCGGAGAAATATCGTCACTTATCAAGAAAGATTAACAACGCGTTAAACACTAATGGGGGTATACGGTGTGGCATAAGCGAAAACCCTCATTTCAAAATGGAAACTTTAAACTTTCGGACGGGGCTTTTCGGCTTTAACAGGTGGTCTATCCGATTTTCAGTGAGTAATCTAAAACTGACCTTTTATTCGGGTCACGACGGTTTCATTTAATTCTACGTATTATACTCAGTGAATATATACCGAATTATCAACTATACATTTTCAATTTTAATTTACAATAGAGGTACATTTTAATATATACTAAAAATTTTCATTTATTAAAATTAATTTAATAATGTTAATTTACATCGAGTATCTATTTGTTTTACCTGTTAACACCAAACCTATCGGTCAATTTGAACGTTTTCCAATTTTGAAAGAACGAAATTTCATAACTATTGACTATTATCCGTAATTAAATAATTATAAAAATTAAAACTACTTTTTATAGACCGGTCATTTTGATCAGACACAATAGGACTAGATATATTATATATTTCCAATTTGATTCTTATTAAAAATTTCGACATCAAAAATACAAATTAAAATGATTATCATCAACAAAAATAAATTAAAAGTATAGAATTAATTTTAAAATTTATATATAATTTTTGTGATAATATCTCAAACTATGAATAAAATTACTGTTTTTCAGAATGTTTAATGTATGAAAAATATGAACATATTTGAAAATCTAAAATGCAAAACTTTATGAAATGTCTTTTTACGGAAGAACGCTGAAAATAAGTTGAACATTATATATCTGAAACTTTGTCGTTCTTTAATATACGAGTAAAACAAATTCAAACTACGTTCACTAAAAATATCATTCAGATAGTTATATTATATTATCAAATAGAACTTAATGAAACATTTCACCGAATGGAAGCAAATGCAATATAAACATGAAATTGTTTGTTGAAACGTAGCAATATCAATATTTTAATCTAATTTTCTTTTTAATACGACATCTTTGTTTGAATATATATATATATATATATATATATATATATATATATATATATTGTTACGTCCCCGGGGTCGGGGGTTTCTAGGATAGAAAATGATACGCTCCTATTTGTGTATATCGGTCTTACCAACGGGGTTTTATTACTGACAGGTTTACAATAATCGGCAACAAAGTACAAGAACACAGTAAGAATTATAAATAATGAAGACAATAGAATAAATACATCAATTAATAAGAATAATCAAAGATACAAACATAAATCATTAATCAGAGATACAAACACAAATCATTAAATGCCAATAGTTAGAGATACAAACATAAATCCTTGAATGCCAATAATCAGATATTCAAATATAAATCAATTACAGAGCAGTTAATAACAATAATGGACATACGTCAATTAATAAAAGACATACATAAATGAGTTACACTAAACAAGAGCGACAAGGGATTAATTACTGGTTACCAAAACCTTAATCTCTAAACCCATATTCCATATATGATCCACCGGATTGGAGTATAACCGCTACTCCTTCTGGAACCAGATCGTAGATATCCAACGTGAGACTTCTCGAAGAACGTCTTCCAGACACTCTTCTGGATTCGTAGAGCTCCCAGATGCCGACCAGGCCGCTCCTACATCCGATCGTCCTTCACCGTAGTCTGACGTCCTTCCTCGATCTATCCATCCGGTCCGAGCTTCACAGAGCCAAGGCTCTCACATGTGAAGTCGGGCAGGGCTTCGCCGATCCAAGACTGCTCGCAGACGAAGCTTTTTGTATACTGGTCCTACGCCCTTTTTATAGGCGACCGACCTGCAGTCCTTATCGGTTTCAGCCAATAGCGAAATAGTAACGCCCATTGAATATGGGAAATCCCGTCCACGTTATTACTTTGTGTTTATCTGCGTCGCTTGGGTTTTCAGAATCCATTAGCATTGTTATCGTAATCCATCTTGTCTATCTTCTTTTACATTTACAAAGAACAGGGTTTTTCCGTATCTTATCTCTAACTTAACTAAATGCCGTTTACCTGCAGTAATTATATTTATTTCTTACATTAAACCCCCCAAGGTCGTAACAATATATATATATATATATATATATATATGCTTATTTATTATGATCATTGGGAAATATATTTAGAATATAATATTTAAACATAGTGATATGAAACTTTAAGTTTGCATCCGATGTTTTACATTTAGTTTTCAGATAAATTCGTATTTTGTGAGATCATAAAAATCAATTGAGGCGAAATATTTTTTAACAATCTCTAATATTTCCATTGTAATGAAACTCTTTTAAAGACTGCTTAATAATTTCATTCAGCACTATTCAGAACAACTAGTTGAATACGTTTAAATTTAAATGAAATCTGACATAACATGAACATTGTTCAAAACTTAATCGATTATTTCGAATATTAAATTTCGAAAATTCACAAAATATTATATAAATAAGGGTCTTTCACCCGAATTCGTCATACTTTAAAATCGTAAATAATAATGTTAATAATAAATATATTTAAAAATAAATAAATAAAGACGGATCGTTTCGTTTAATTGCTGGAAAATTACGTGCAGTGGATTCAGAGGAAAAGCGAACGACAAAAGAACAAAAAAAAACGGCGGAAAATTGTATTCGCGCGGATAAATTTTCTTTTTATACCTACGTCACGGGGAGAAAATCTTTCCCCAGATGGCTATTGTAATTTTTGAAGACACGTATTTTTTTTTCATTTATTCTCTCGTAGCATTTACTTTGAATATAAGACTCAACGGCCGAATTTATCTTATTAAAGTAAATAATTGCACTTGACAGCTAGCGCTTTCCTTTTAAACGTGTAAGAAATATTACGTATATATATATATATATATATATATATATATATATATATATATACATATATATATATATATATTGCTTGTTATTTCGAAATATTTACTCATTTCTCTTAATATTTACATTAATTTCACTTAAAATTGCGCCAACTTTTTAGTAAATATTTAAATCATTATTAATAACTACAATATTACAAAAAAATATGTATATTTATATATATATATATATATATATTAAAATTTTAAAAATATAAAATGAGTAAATATTTTTCGATTTTTGAAAATGTATACAATTTTATTACAATTATTGTTTTAAAAAAAATATATGCATTTGTGTTGTTTGTCGTCTAAACGCCTCGGTTTGTGTTCGTAGAGATAAATAAATTTGCATTGTCAAGCCGCGTTCATTTTCAATGTATCGGCAAATACTAAGAACCGGGTCTAGTGCCGCACTTAATTGAAATCAAGGGGCATTAACGTGAGGGGGTTGAATCGCATAAACTTTGTGCGGGGGTCATTCCCGTATTGTTTGCATACTAAACATATATATATATATATATATATATATATATATATATATATATATATATATATATATATATATATATATATATATTTGAACAATAGAGGCCAAAAAATTTAAACATAGATATTCATCTTTTTATGCATCAATAAAATGAAAATTTTAAGAGATATTGATGATAAATGTATTGTGATAAATAAATAATAATAAATTATGAAAAAAAACTGGATTGAGAACGAACGTCTGTATAAAATGGTTTTGCGTATTTCCTGAAAATGAGAATAATAAAAAGAATGGAATCTAATATAGAGATAGAGATGATTTTCTTCTCGTGTACCATTTTTTTATGTCTAAGATTTTTTTAACCCTTCCTATACATAGTTATATGCCGTACGACGGTAATGGCACCGTTACACCCTTGCAAACATTGCAAGCGGAAAATACGCCCTTATATAAAGAAAAAATAAAGCGGAAAATATTCGGCTAAATAAAAAAAGAGAGCAAAACATGTCCTTGTTCCAATTTCCACTTCCTGAAACGGAAAGAGCGTATGCCTCGTATGTAAATTAAGGGAAGCGTGTTGTTTTTCTTTTTATTTTATTTTATTTTTTTAACGATCCGCGCATAAATTCAAATGTGACACACATACGTACATACACATATTATTTATACAAAAGGCGCGTTCGTCGATACCGCCGCACGATAAATATATCGGAGCGTTACGGCAATAAAAATGACAAACGTACGCTGCGAATTATATAAGCGAGCGATTCGTCGCACGCCCCGTTTGCACAATTGCCAATACAATTAGGGCATTAAAGGAGATCGTCTTGCAATCAGTGAAACTGAATAAACATTTGCACACTCGATACTGTTTCTAGTGGGGATTGAGTTCAATTTAATTTTGTGCTAATCGTCAAACGAATTTTTTTAATAAATCGATTGAGTGACACATTATTTTGCACATAAATTTTAGTTTTAAATAAAATCTAAACATCCCCCTGTGATAATATTCATTTTTGTCGGATAGAGCTGACGACTCAATCTAATATATATATATATATATATATATATATATATACCGTTTCAAATCTTGATAAAGAAATGTTAAACTCGTATGACGCTGTCGCATTCTCGATTTATTTTTATTATAGCAATATTATTAAAATATATTGCAGATAAATCAACGAGTCTTAGACTGTTATAACGGTCAATTTCATGCTTTTATATATTAAAAAAAAAACAATCTATATTCATCAAAATGAAATATATTTTTATATGATCAAACCTTATATGTAAGCACAAGTTCTAAAATCTGTTTATATCAATTTCAACTGCAATTTATTATCGTTTTCAAGTTATTTTTCAAAGTTACAATACCATAAACTCGATTTAAAGGTGAAAGCACTTTCAACAAAGTTTGAATTAAAGGATAGAATTTATAAAAAAAATATATTAAAAATCGATAATTTCATATATAAATCGCATTTTTTATATATTTTCTTGATGTTATATATATATATATATATATATATTTATAAAAAAAAATATGAACATTAAGTCTAACTGAATGAAGCACGAAATCGCATATATCACACAGCACAATACACGTATACGACATAGTTTATGACGTAAATATTAATTATTATTATTATTATATATAGCATATATAGCTTGACGAGCGACAAAAAGCGATAAAAAACAATGTCAAACGCAAAGATGGAATTTATAATATGGGTTTGTCAGGCAAAAAGTGCTAAATATCTCGCGATGTCTAGTAAAAGCGTATACATTGCAACGGTACACGACAGGGGGTGCCGATTAAATATTCCAGTTAATTTTCCCCCGTTTGTCTGATGGCGTTTTGGCGTTATGGCCAGCCCATGACTTTATGGCGAATCCCCACCCATTCACCTTCCCGTCTATCCCCATTCTCGTGGCGCGGTTCCTCCTAACACACGGATTCCATTGTTTTTGAACGCCTTTGTCCTGGCATAATTCAATTTTCGCCTTGCGGGAATAATATTATTTGAGATTTCTCGCGACCGTCGTTCCCGTTCCCAGTTTTCGAATCGCCCGCCACCATCTCCCGCCCCAAAAACAGCGTTCACAAGTCGTTCCGGCGATATCTGACTAAATTCATTAGCCAATTTTGACCGCCCCTGCCGCTGCAGTGGCACCCCCCGCCGACCCGGGCTCTAGCTGTTTACGGAACGCCCCTTCGGCAAATAAAGATAATAGTGATGTATTGCCGTGGCACCGATTTAGGCAAACATCTTCTGTTCACATTCGCACAGTCTACGACATTTCGCTTTATTATGTTCTATAATTGTTGTTCATTTTCGACTCTTTTTTATTAAAAATAATAATAAAAGGCAGTTGTGATACTATAGTTCAAAATGAAAATTAACAATGAAATTATATCTCGACATATATGTCGTTTATATATACCTACATACATTTTTAACAAATGTTATTTTTTATATTTTTGAAATATTTGTTCGGGAGCACCTAGAATTCCAACTCTGATTAAAAAATAATTCAAAAACCTTGAATGGATGTATGGTTTTTGAATCTATCGATTACAAACAGACACACTCGTTCAGTTTACTATAATCGATATTCTCAACGAAGTTATGACCGTTTAAAATGTGAAAATGCGTGATATATATATATATATATATATGAAGAAATTTATCAGAACGACGACGACTTCTGTTTCAAATTGTTTATATCAAATTTATTTAATAATAATAATAACAATTGTTATATCGCACCTAAAAAATATATATTTCATAATAAAAATATTACATATTTTATATATATGTTGCGATATTTACTTGTCGCTACCCCTATTTTGCATTTATGCGATTATTACATATATCAAACATGTCAAACTGATATAGCAGAATTGCCACTTGAAAAAAATATGTATATTTATATATAAAAGCACCCCTAAATAATCAAAATACAGCACCAATTATACATCGAATGGGCAAACACAAAATGTCGACGTTTTATTATTGCAAAGTTTAGCCCGCGTCGAATAATAAGTTGATTTTGCACACGTTTAACACAAACGAAATCGCACAATGTAAACACTTAATTTTATCAACACACAGCCGAATAATAATTTATATTTTGTTTTATATATATCTACCATATATGTGTGTGCTACCCTTAATTAATTCCAATGACTCTCATCATCATCCCCATATAATATTACTATTGTAGGAATTTATATACAAACGTCCGATGACACTCGAACATCTCTATTTTTGTACCCCCTTCACTTTGTTGTGCTGATGAAGTGACAATTTCGAATGAGTTTTCCCGTTTGATGTGCGATTTTCCGTATGCCGACCTCTTATCTCGTATACTTTATTACATATAGTTACGACTTTAGGCTTTGACGTATATCTCGATGTATTTCAAGTATTAATCTATTTAATTATTTGCATATTTTTTTAAATTTTTATTTATCATTAATGTAATATTACTGTAAGACGATAGTAGATTATTTATTAAAAAAATATGTATTAAATAATTTTATTCAATTAGAGTAACTCTTGTTATCTTGTATATTTAGAAGGATCTAAAGGCGTATACGACGTGAATTTATTTATTTTTTCTATATATATATGTGAAATTGAAAAACATTTTTGCTGCTATGATAATATTGCATTTTTCTTGCAATAAGACGTTTTAAAATCACAAGAACCGGCGCCGTATAACCGATATGAAATTGCCACAAAGAGCTTACGTGGAGTATTTGGTCAAAGTGAACGTAATAAAAGAAAGTCGAAGATATTGGACTTTAAAAAAAAATGTTCGATATTAAAAAGAAGGTCATTTTTTTGATAATATATAAATATATATATATATATATATATATATATATATATATATATAAATTTTCCTTTTATGTTTTAAAAATATTCAAGTTCTAGCTTTGGATATTTTAAAATAATGTTTAGTATATATTGTGTATATATATATATATATATATATATATATATATATATATATATAAACATTTGTGTGTGTAATTTGGAATGGGTAGGTCACTCAAGCTAAATTAAAGAGATGTGTCGTCGAACAAAACCAAAAGTGGCACTCTGTCTATTTGCAGTGATGTAGAAGTTGTGTCCGCGAGATTAAAGAAGTTTTTATTGTTTTAGTTGAGTTTTCCAGCGATGTCCCAAGTTTTCCCAAGTGAAAAAGTGATGAAAATTCGTCGACCGACGACACACACTCTATAGTAACGAATCGTTATATTTTTTTCATACAACACGCATTATTCCTTGATGTTTAACGAATACATATTTATTTATATTATTTTTACATTTTCACAATCGATTCGTTCTTATTGAACGTAATAATATAATTTATTGTTAAAATTTTAATAAATCATATTATTCATAAAAAAATCAATATTTATCATTAATACTTTAATGCGGCTAAATATATTTGATATTCTTGGATTTGATCCCGAAATCTTTTATATACTATTCAACCACTATATATATATATATATATATATATATATATATATATATATATATATATATATAATAGATGAAGGGTAGTTACAAGTATATTAGACGGCTGACATAACAATAAATGTATATATTCGTGACTTGTCGAAATATATTCGACATGTAAAGAGTGAATGGATATTAGTGATAAAATATTCGATAACATAACAATTACATTAATGTTTATTTCATTATATATGACTAGCATGATTTTCCAAATATGTTAAAGCCATTTTATTTAGTTGTATATTAAATATGTCTAGTCACATTTAAAAGTGTAATTTTAATTTAACCCATACCGCTGGTATGTATATACAACTCAGATGTCGGCTAACAGTCGACATAGTAAGAAAACGTGTGGGATGTTTTTCACCCACAGGTAAAATAATCCTTGACAATTCATACAATTTAAAATAACTAGAATGATAAAAATTTAATCACAATTGTCTGATCAAAAAGTTAGGTGAATTTGTTTATAAAATATAAATTCTTTATTTATACTCCAAATCAATTTCATCCCCTTCAAAATAATCCCCGTCCGATAAAACGCACTTTTGCCAACGCTTTTTCCAGTCTTCGAAACACTTAAAATAGTTTTCAAGACCTTTTTCGATTCGGTTTTTATCTGCTCAGTCGTGTCAAATCGGGTAACTCGAAGATAATTAAACCTTTTGACAAACAGACGCTTGGCAAATGTTATAGACAGTCCTACCAACCTAGGGAAAACAATAATAATTATCTGCCTTCCTAATTAATGCCCGGGAGTTTTAAATGACAATTTCACCTTAATTTTTGATCACAGTAGTACAGTATTAAAACAATGGAGTGAAAACGGTTAAATTAAAAATTTTGCGCGAAAGCTCGCATTGGGATAGATTTTTTTTAGTTGTATACGCGAAATATAATTTCATTTTGAAAAGCATGTAATAATACAAAGTGGCATACGACGATCAAAATTGGGGGTTTGAGGGTGCAATATTAGCGTCGTAATTCAAACGTGAGGAAACTATTGGTCCTTTTCGAGGATAAGGCGGTTTTTCGAATCTCCACATCCGCCCCGCCCGCCCTAGTTGCTGATTTACGACCGCAGAACGATCCTTGTATGCGGCTAAAAATGGGGTGATGTTCTACGTGGGACCCCAAACCCTTGAGGCCCTTTTGCACTCCACGGACACTTCTGAACACCCTCGAGAACGTACTCAACATCGGCCCAAAGTGATGTACCACTCGACGGGTTAGAGTGCGTGCCACTTAAGCGATGTGATTAAATAAAAAAATCACATACACTCATATATACTATGTATTATTATTATTATACAATGAATTGCGGTTGTTGAGATAGTTATTATTTTTATGACTTTCATATAAAATTATATTCATAATGAAAATAAAACATTAAATTGTTCGCATTCAGATACCATCTTATAAATTTTCTAATAATATAATTAATTTAGTTAAACATTAAGTTCAATAACTTTTTTACAATATTTTGCGATCTCAAAATCACATGTGGCCTTTTGAATTGATAATTGCGGGCTTTTTACGTTTTTGAATGATGTGATATTTTTTTTGGTATTTTATATATATTAAATATATATGATATACTAAATTGGAAAATTTCTATAAGCGAATAAAACATATTTCAATAAATAATTTATATTCTGATTTATATATTATAATGTACCATATATTGCGTTATTTAAATTCAATGATTTGCAAAAATCGAAATCTATACATTCAAAATACGGTCATAAACTTCGATAACTATCAATCTATTGTGCACATAATATATATATATATATATATATATATATATATATATATATATATATATATATATTCCAATAAATATTCATTTCTCTATTGAAGTTGACGATCCGTTTTCTTTCATAGTGTTCAGAAAATGCCCCCCTCCCCCCTAAGAAAAGGTTTTTCTTTTATTTTGTTATTCTATATTCTCTACCCTTGTGCACAATATGTCTATTCTTCCAAACGATATCTTTCAAATTCACAAATTTATGACGTTTGGCACTCAAAATTTTATCTTAATAAAATTCTTCATACGCAACATTGACAATGGTAATGACACGTGCAATGCATCATAACTATTTAATAGCGAAATACAGTAGGGCTCCACTTTACCATATTTATTTTTTGTTTATGTTATACAATTTAATTTAGATAATACATCGGTGATATCACGAATATTTTAATAGGTCATTTTTAATCTATAAATCGAATATATATATATATATATATATATATATATATATATATATATATATGATCATCATCATTATCTCCTAGCGTTTTTCCCGCATAGTTGCAGGGTCCGCTACTCTGCTAATTTTTTCTCACTTGGGTCGGTCCAGAGCATCATTTGATGTGGCATTAACGATTTTCATATCGACATTAATCCTGTTCAAATATCGCATTTATATATATATATATATATATATATATATATATATATATATGTGTGTGTGTGTGTGTGTGAATTTATGAATAACAGGCTATTTGGTATCTTATCTTTTAAGCCATTAATTAATTAGACCGAGTAATAATTTTCAGTTACTATTCTTAATTTACATATTTTTTCATTAATAGCAATTTTTCTCAACTTATCATCAGTATTAAATAGCTGAGGTTTGAACTCAAGAATCGTTTCATATATATTATATAAATTCAAAGTTTAAAAAACGTATTTCCGATGATTTATTATTATTCATTCTTTACGCTAGCGAAATTTTGCAATTTTCTTTATAATTTGACGTCATAATTAAATGTTGCAATTAAAAGTAATTTTGAGCAATTTTTACAAAACTTTCACCGAAAACGTAACAATTTTCAAATTACAACGTAACACGATACGCGAAAAAACATCAAGACGAAGTATTATATATATATATATATATATATATATATATATATATATATATATATATATATTTGCTCCACATTTTTTTTTCTATTCGTTTTTATAACTCAAACAGCGAACTCGTTCGAAAGTCGTTAGATTGCTTTTTGAATTAATTACCGAGGAAAATTTTCGAGATCATATTTCGTCAGAGTTTCCTTTTATCGCCCGTTGTGTGTATTTTTAATTTTTAATTATTTTAATTGTCCGTTTCGCGTGTCGCGGAAAAGCCCGAAACAGCTTTTCTCGGACATAATTACAGGGGCCGACGTCGCCTCGAAAATTTTCCTTCTCGGATTTATATCCAGATATACGAGTGAGGAAATGGAGTGAAAAAAAATTTTCTTTATCTTTTTTTTGTCGTACGACTCAAAGACGAAAAACAATTATGCGAATTAAGAATAGTGACTGAAAATTATAACTCGGCCCAATTAATTAATAGCTCAAAAAATGGCTTGCGATTCATGAATTCATATAAAAATAAAATAAACAAATCTATGTATAAATTTATAAATTCAATTCTATTACATAAAATAACCAAACTATTGTATTGAAATTTTCAATATAATATAATTGATATAAATTTTTCAATATTTTCATAAGGAATTATGTTATATAGAATTCAAACTTAAAAAACGATATTTAAAATCAATATTATACAAAATTAAAATTATTAAAAAATAACTGCTTTTTACAAAATATATTCCAATATATATATATATATATATATATATATATATATATATATATATATATATATATATATATATATATATATATATATATATATATATATATATAATATTAAAGTTTAAAAATTTTATTCTATATTTTTCACAAATACTAAACGACAAAATTCAATATATCTAATCTTAATCAAAATTATACTAAACTTGTCGTTTCAATATATATATATATATATATATATATATATATATATATATATATATATATATATATATATATATATATTATATAAACTTTACATTTTAAATCGATCTATATAAACTCTTCCCAGTTTCTCACCTGTTTCTTTTCTTTTCTTTCCGTTTCTATTTTTTTTTGCATACGTCTATTTTTTGGCGTTTCACATTTCGCACTACATTTTAACCGATTTTTGCTCCTCTTTCTTTCTATCTTTTTTTTCTTTCATTTCCTCTGAAAACGAACTGACACGCATTCGTCTGGGGATTAGTCGAACGAAGTTCCATTTTTTTTCTACACAAACACACACACACACACACCATTTTTTCTATCCTTTTTCCCGTTTTATTTTCCTTATTTTTCTATCCCTTCGCTACTTCTGTCTTTTGCATGACTGTGTGTTCTCCGTTTTTTTCTCTCCTTCTTTCCAGTCGTCTTCTTCTTTTTTTTCTATTTTTTTCTTCTTCTCGTGTTGCTCGCCTTTGTTTCCATGGTGTATTTTTCGGAGCCCGACTCACGTTCACTGTCCATCCTAATGTATGTCTTCAAGTAACAGATTATTGCTTCCCGTGGGACAGCAGGGAAAACCCGCAGGTTGCGAATGCGAACCGAATACGTAAAAAAATCAACTATTATACCCTCCCCCCTAATATAATGGATAAAAAGGGTGTATTAGACCAAAAAAAAAGAAATAATACTACGCATTTGCCCAACAGTGTAATCAATGAATTCGACTCGAAATTGACAAGTATAATTTAATTGTAAATCTATCATTGTATTGTAAAACTAACATTTGCGATATAAATCTATTATTAAAGATGTATATAAATAATTTAAATATGTAATTTTATTAGCATAATTAATTTTCTCAATTTTACGGATTTATTTAGTAGATGTATTTATATTGAAAAATAAAATTCACTGTGCAATATCAAATATTAAAAAAAATATTTGAGAAACATAAAAATTGAATTATCGTTTCTCTAGCAATATCACATAATCGCCCTTCAATTAGTTTTGTTTGTTCCACGTTAAAAAGAAAAAGAGAATTCATTATAAATAATATTAAAAAATCAAACGAGAAATATATAATAATAAAATCGACGCATGAGAAAAAAATTAAATATTTATATATATATATATATATATATATATATATATATATATATATATATATATATATATAAATATATTTAACACTATTTAAGTTATCTAACTTAAATACTGACAAAAAAATATTTTTTCACATAAAAATGGTAATTTGTATTTGTCAAAAACAAAAATTTATAAATATTTCGATATAAATTTAAAATTGCAAAATTTTTGCCGACAACACGTATTTTACGCAAGACGTCATATTTTTTCTTGTTAGATGAAGGGTCAAAGTTATATTAGAGAAACTTTTCAAACAGGTGACAATTTTTTTATTGTTTGCTGTTTCGTCTGCAATTTTTTTTCTGCCCCCTTCTTCCCCCCCTTTTTATACAGTATTATTATATAGAAAATAAAAAAAAATTGAGCACACGAATCGACAGTCGACAGCGTCTGCTGTCATTTATCAAATTATATATAATTGTATCGATTGAAATATGAAATTATTTATCTTTTTTTTTCGAGGGAAAAATATGTATTTTTTATTTAATAAATATATACTAAATATATAAATGATTTAAAAGCATTTATATATCATCAAAAATTAAATATATCAGTTGAATACTTCCCTTTTCATTTCCTGATCGGTGATGAAATTTTTCCACTCGGATAAATCTTCAGGTAAGGGTATAATAGTCGAAGGGTGCCAAGTCCAGACTATATACAGGACGGTCAATAATCAGACGATTAGGGATGTTTTGTATATATATTTATTATAGGATTTTTTTTCTAAGGATTCTTCTTTTATTATAGCTAAAAATATTAAAAAAATATATATTTAAAAGAATTATTTGACAAACTTTTGTAATAAATATAACACTGTGAGAGTTGTGAAAACACGTGTAACTCGGAGATAATTAAACCTTTTGACAAACGGATACTTGGCAAATGTTACAGGCAGTCCTACCAACCTAGGAAAAAAATTACAATTTACCTGCCTTCCTAATACCTAGGAGTTTTACCATAAATGACAATTTCACCTTACTTTTAGTTCACAGCAGTATACTAATGAACATATTAATATTTTATTAGGATATTTTATATCAAGTAAAGTTTATTAAATATATATATATATATATATATATATATATATATATATATATATATATATATACATAAATAGAGAGCACATATATGTCGATTCACACAGTAAATTAGTAAACTTCTATAATAATGCGATAGAAATTTCGTAGAATATTATTAAGCATAGAAACGTTGAAAACTTTATATCAACAAAATATGCCACATACACACACACACACATACATATAATACATACATAAATATATAAAATAAATACGTCAAAGTATGTTAATAACACATCCAAGTTATAATCGATCAATTCATATATATAATACGATGAAAAACTTTATTAAATACGTTAACACGTCAATTAGTTTTCCTCGTTGAAAACGTTTTGTAAACATAAAATAATAATATATACATGTAATGTTAATTTTCATCGACAATTTCCGGTTTGTGAATATATTTTGCTATACGTAATAATATTTTTTTGTCAATCTTAAAACAATTTTATATAATTTAAAATCATTTAAAATTTATTATTATACGGAAAAATAAATGTATATATAATGTATAAAATATTAAGCTTTACATTTACGATAAGAGAATACAAAGTTTTGAATTTTTTTTTTACATATTTAAAAATTCATAGTCGATGAAAGCTTCTTCTATATATATATATATATATATATATATATATATATATATATATATATATATATATATATATATATATATATATATATATATATATATATATATATATATATTTTAAGTTTTTTTAACGATCACTAAAAAAGTTGAATTTTTTTAACGTCCCATATGTTTTTAAAAGTTTTTCAATTTGTTTATCTCTACGTTTCCACGCCATTTACGCTAAATTAATTAAAGCGTCTTTCAACTTTTTTTCTTGTTACAAAATTTTTCTAAAAAAAATTATAAATATTTTCTTTTTTTTCTTTTTTGTTCTCATATTACCTTTTTTAATATGCCTTTATTATATATATATATATATATATATATATATATATATATATATATATATATATATATATCATTTAAAAAAATATTTATTTTTAAGACTTCAACAGAATTCGTAATTTTAATATTTATATATAATATAATATAAATATTTGTTATCTTTGGAAAATTTAATTATTTATATATAGGTTTTATAATATATAAATTATATAACCTAAGTTATATATATATATATATATATATATATATATATATATATATATATATATTATAATATTTAATAAAACTTATATTTAATGACTGGATAATGATGAATTACATTATATTAGAACTTCATTTTTCTAAAGATAAACCTTGTACTTCCCCTTCATTCCCTAAAGGGTTTTTTATATTTTTACATTCCTGCATTTTTTTTCCTAATATTAGATGCTAAATAAAATTATTTTAAGAAATAGTTGAAAATAGTTAAAATTTTTACTTAAAAATAAAAATCATTCGTGCGCTTTTCAATAATAGTGAGTAAAATTACCTTTCATCTACGACAGAGCCCAAAGTAAACTCGCTCAATAGCATAATATTTATCTTACAATTTCATCTAATTATAAAATAATACATCCTTCATTTTCGCCCTTATAACGTTTTAAACTGGACAAACTCGCTTTATGTACCGCGATGTCGAAAAAGATGTAGACGATACGCTTCTTCTATACATTTTATTATTATTATTCAGAAATGGGAGGTGGGGGCAACATAAGGGAGGCTGTGGATTATTATTATTATTCAAAAATGGGAAGTGGGTGGGAAAACATAAGTGAGGGGGTGGTTCGTAGATGATAAAAAATGACTGAAACGAGTTGAGAGGGTGAGCTAGCGCAGTCAATTTAACCGCACTTTCCATATTGCCGTTCAACTTTTGTTTACGCAAAAGATACTTTAACAGGCGACCGCTTCTCTCTTACCGTCGGCGCTTCGAGGTTTTCTTTTTTTTCATCCCTCCCATATATATATATATATATATATATATATATATATATATATATATATATATATATTGCTCTTACTTTTGGGTTCGTTGTTACTTTTCTCCCTCTTTTTTTACTTCTTCTTTTTCTTTTTCTTTTTCGTTTTCTTCTTCTCATCGCAATTTTTTCCGACGGTTCCCTTTCCCGTTTTTCGTATATAAATTTACTTTTCTTACCACCCCACGAGTCCGTCGCCCGCTTTTCGAAAGTCCGACGGTTTGCGACTTTCAGGGATGCAAGGTAAACTTCAACTCCAATGTTTCTACCCGATTAGAGAGAAAACTCTAAATTCGACTCCAATATAAAACTTCATATATAATATTAGAATAATTTCATATAATTCATATATAATATTAAAATGATTTATCTACCCTCTTATATATAATGGAAGTATGAGTAAAAGAACGTAATTTTATATGGCGTTACCGGAGTAAAGCTCCGTATTCTGGACGCTATGGCTAGCCATATAAGGCAGTAAATTAACAACAGTGCAGACAACTTTGGATGTCTATGGCATATGATTTGGTTGTGGAGATGACGACGACCTTAGACAATGGAGTTCCAAGGTCAAGAGAGCGTTCTCACCAGACCGTGTAACGATTGTTATATGTGAGGAACCAGAAGAAACACCAACCATTTCCACTACATATGTGATATATGTACTAAAAACAATAATGTATATATTGAAAATTGTAGATAATTTCGACTCCACGTCGGCAATCTTTCGTCGCCAATTTTCGGACCAACATTTTCATTGCCTCCCATCGAAGTCCACCCCTCGCAATCTCGAAGAAAAGTTTCAAGAGGAGACCGATCGCAAACAATATGGTGTTATACGGCGAATAGGTGAAAAACCAATATTGCCGCAATGCTTCGGGACTACTCTTTTTTTCTCTTCCTCTCTCTCTCTCTCTCTCTCTCTTTCTCTTATACCGTCGCGAAATGGAAAACTCGTCTCGCGCATTTTTCGACCCTCACGGAAAAACAGAATCGCACCGCGCCCCCCGCCCCCTTTAACTACTAATAAATTATTCTCGTAGGCGTATTTGCCATTAATCAATTTAGGTGTAATGGCATATTTATTGCTTTTGTTATGGTCGGTTATTATTTTTCGGTTTTTCTTCGAAACACAACATCTGTCCGCGGATACGTCAAGCAAATGCCGAGGGCTAATCCCTGCACCGCCGAAGAAATCATCCCCCCTAAAAAATACGTCACATTTTTTAAATTTCCTCCCCATTTTGTCTTATATCGGATACTTAACAAAATTTTATCAATATAAAAAATATGCAAATTTTCTAATTTTTATATAATATATTATATAAATATTAAATTTAAAACAAAAATTATAATTTTCGTTTTTATATACAGTTTTAAATCAATTTTCCATTAAATCTACGTGTTAAAAATATTTTAATCGTATCTAAAAAATTGACAATGTTCATAACTGGTAAAAATTAATATTAAAATAACTCTTTTGAATCTGAATTCATTTTAAAATATTTTTTTTATATATAATCGTTTTATCAACTTTTTATTTCACTTACTAAATATTCGATTATATTATATATAAAATTATTACGTAAAATAACAATTGAATAACAAAAATATATTCTTTCCTATACAATTAATTTAATTTTACTTTTTATGATATATATGAAAATATTCCGATTTCTATAACTATAACTATATTATATGTAACTTGTAATTGTAAACTATTGCACAATAATTACCCAATCGGCGATCACCGTTCGATATTTTTAATTATTAATTTTAAAATCACTGCATCGGACACGTTTTAGATCGAAGCAAAACAAATTACGAACGTTAGAATTTTCTATTTTTTTTTGTTTTCATCACTTTTCCAATGAAAATTAATATAGAAGCGTCCACTTTTCCACCGCCCCATTCTTTTTTAATATTTTTTCTAGTCGAACGATAAATCAATTAAAATCGAAAAACGCACTACTCGAAGATCGTTTATTCCAGTTTTTTCCCCATCTTTTTTTTCTTCTTTGTTACTTCGACAAGAAAAAGATTGATGAACGTCCGGGGGTAAAAAAATATACGTTTCGAGTAATCTTTTCAAATGAAGCAAATTGCAAAAAATAAAAAAAAATCACGTACGAACCCTTCTTACAAAGGATGCTTACATATGACACGATTAAAAACACAATAAATAAATATGCATAAATAATAATATTTAAAATTTATTAAATTAACAAATTTTTGATAATAGTTCAACGGTATATTTATATATATCGGGCTTATTTGAATAAAAAAAAACAAAATTTATTTTATATCGCACTTGCACCGTTTGGTATTGAAATATTGACAATATGGAATAATTAAAATATTAACAACATGACGGAAAAGCTTTCGAAATCGGTAAAACAAACACGCATTAAAATATTATACAATCGCCGATTCGACGAACGTTCGGAATCAATTCAAATCTGAAATCTGTCAAAATATGATAGAAACGATTTCAAATTTTCCCGCCGCTTAATGGAATAAAAAAGAAAAAAATCGATTGAAAAACTGGAAGGGGGGAAGGAGGAGAGGAACAGGAAAAATAACCGGAAAAACGTACGTCGCATACGAGGAAAAAAAAAATATATATATATATATATATATATATATATTTTCTCCGTTTTTGCGCGCGTCGCATTGCAACCGATTTATTTTTATTCAACACATACCGGTTATTGTACAATTTGTTTTATTTTCATTGCGGTCGGTTTTTTTTTGTTTATTTGTTTACCATTTTTCAATCGGAGATTGCATGTTTGTCTATCCATATTGAAATTTTATCAAATTGCCGATTAATTCATTTACGAATATATATATATATATATATATATATATATATATATATATATATATATATTGTATTGTATTGTTGATTTAAAAGAAATTAAAATACGAAGCATTCGATTAACGACGAAATCACATTATGAATAAACAAAATAGTGGAATATTTAAAAGTAATATTTGTTGAACGCGTAAAATAGTCACGAAACGGTACATAAAATACTGGCAATTTCGCGAGAGGCAATTGAAAACCTCCCTAAAGTAACAAAATGCCGTCCTCAGACATCCGTGAAGAATAAATTAAGTTTAAAGAGTGAAAGAAAGAAAACACGGTCGATTTATAGCAACTAAAAGCTCTTAACCATAAAATTTACAGGACTTTCAAATGGAACATCATTATGCCAGTCATTCTAAACTACTTTCTTACATCGAATTGCAGATATATGGTATATTTATATATATAACATTATAACGATACTCACATAACTTTTACGCGATACAAAAAATATATATATATATTCTGAACGTCCTTGATTTTTCTTTATATATATATATTTTTATAATATATGGTATATGTATGTATATATAATAAATAAAATCTGCGTTCATAATAATATTAATAATCATGAAAAGAATCGTTTTTTTTTTGTTGCGTTTATATTCGCGCACACAACGATGTTTTGTTAACGACAACAAAACCAATAGGCAAATAGGGAAACATGCGTCTTGGTATCGCCAAACTGTCACCGCATAATTCTATCGGCACACATCGATCTTCCGGGTTCGGTTCCCCTTTTTACCCTCAGCCCCACTCACTTCCCATATATATATATATATACATCCCCCAAGCAGCCCCCCAAGTTTTTGCGATCACTTTATTCGCGGCCTGCGCACTCTTTCTGCGGGCCGCTCCCGCTCCAGTTTTCGCGGTGGAAACGCGCGATAAATCCGCTAAGGCCACAAGAAAACGGGACCCCGGCGAAAATCAATTTATCTCGAGCAACAACCTGGACTTTTTGTCAACGGACTCGAGTCCCCGGGCAAAAGTGGGCCAGATGTGCCGCATTGTGGGGCCCTTTACCCTCGCCAATGCCAACGTTTCAAATGTCAAACTGTCGACCACCGCTGCCTAGGATCGGTCCCCAGTTTTAGTCCTAAACGTTAACCGAAAGCAACGAACAAGTTGTGGGATGAGGCAAAAAAAAGAAACCAGCAAAGTCAACGAATCAACGTCCGCGAAATATGTGAACGATCCTCTCTTGCCATACGAAAAAAAATATTTATATACATTTTAACAATTTAAAATATTTTCATATATCGGATGTGATTGATTATTATTAATAATATTATGATTTTTTCTGTTTGTGTTCAGGTTGAGACAGGAATTGAATGGCGGTGCTTGGTGTCCGAAGGCTCAAATTCAATCCGACGTTAAGGAATACTTAGAAGTGGATTTGCGCAGAAATTACATGATTACCTGGACCGGAACCCAGGGTCGTTTCGGTAATGGACAGGGTGTCGAATACACGGAACTCTTTACTCTGGAATTCTGGAGGGAAACCATCGATCGTTGGATAACATACAAGAACGCCATTGGCAACAAGGTACCTACTTTCACTATATTATCCTAGACGAATGTTACAATGTACAGTGCATACTTATAATTATCCCTTTGACTTGGAAAACGTGTAATTTTAACTTGTTTCACCATGAACACGTATTTATTTTTTACGAAAAATATGAAAAACGCGTGTCTGCTACTATTTTTTTTAATATAACTGGAAAAATAGTGAAATTTTTCTCTATTTAAAAAGTAGAAATCCCGTGTGAAAATTGCATATTTTTCACTGTAAAATCCGTTATATCATATTATCAACTTTGAAAGTGAAAAAAGCTTTGTTCTATGATGTTTTAAAAAATTTATATTTTTTTGTAAAAAAAAAACGAAAGTGATGAAAATCAAACCACTGAGAATACATTGAAAAATTCATACGACAAATTCTGATATTTTTGAATATTGATGTCGAATTTAAAAAGAAATTTTCGTCGAAATCAATATTAAATATTAAATTAATTATTTAATAAAGAACGATTTCAATGTCGAATATTTTATTCTATATATAAAACTTGATTTCAATTATTTTCAATTACGCTTTTAAGCGTCCTCATCTAGTCTACATATGATAATTTTAAACAACATTATTATATGATGATATATTAGACGGGTTATTTCAAAATTACCATATCAAAGGGTTCAATATAAATATATATATATATATATATATATATATATATATATATATTATCAAATTTAACCCTCATATTATATTCATATAAAAGTCATATAAATATAATATATTTTACCGGGAGAAAACAAATCGATGAAATTAACATTAAAAAACCCATTTTTTTAATATAACGATTTTACTTTATAGATTTGTTTATCGAACACAGGAAATTTTATTTATAATAAATTTCAACTTTACATCCCCTTTATAATGTGCACCGCAAAAGATAAGATAAAAATAAATTTACATTGCACCCTCTAAACATATTACGCTTAAATTATTATAATTTCTTTTGCATTTATAATTTCAATATATATATATATATATATATATATATATATATATATACATATAGAAATAATAAGAAAATTTCCATATAAATTATTAATAAATATGCATCTTGAAAGCCATATCAGATGTAATTTCATATACGTACATCGTAATTGAATAAACGTAATCTTATTATACAAAACTAAGATCAAATTCTACGATTAACCCACTGAAATTATAAAGACAAACTTTTAATCTGCTTAATATGACATGTGATCTGTAGAATCATAATTCAACTTTTCATATATAAAATTTTAATAATATTAATATATAATTGAAATTTTAAATAATCAGTTTATTCATATTATATTTTTATATCTAATTGAACTTATGGTATATCCGTTGATTTTAAATGTGGCCTCCAAGAAACGTGACTTGTTTCTGTAAGAAATTATATATATATATATATATATATATATATATATATATATAATATGTACAAATACATAGTCACCATTACATTGATAGTAATAAAATAGCAACATGTATATGTACATTTTTCGTTCATTTTTATTTTTATTTTTTTACAGACATTACCTGGAAATTCTAACACGTATCTGGTGGCCAGACAGAAGCTGCAGTTACCCTTCGTGGCCTCCAAGTTGCGTTTCATACCATATTCGAAGCACACTCGAACAGTCTGCATGAGGGTTGAAATATATGGATGTCTGTGGGAACGTTAGTAACATATACTGCCAAAGAAAAAAACACACATATATATATATATATATATATATATATATATATATAAATGGTGTTTTACAACAGTCAACCCTGAAATAACCGTTGGAAAATTAAATCCGCGAATATTTCAGGGTTGGGATTTAATTATATACGTCTTCGAAGAAAACCTTCTTTTCAACCACCCTTACTTGCCTCTCCCAGATATTGCGCGTTTTAAATGCTTTGAAATATGTTTTCATCCCCTTGATCCCGTTCCATACATACATTTCACGTGTTCCCTTAATTGAAATCTTTATATACTGGTTATGAATGCGATTTATAATATATATATATATATATATATATATATATATATATATATATGAATATACGTTGCATACAAAATATATACGTAATTGAAAATTTGTCTCTGAATATAAAAAATAAAATAAAAGACGAATATTTACGATTTATTCAATTTATTCAAAACTCTCTCGTTGAATATGAATGAATATATGTGATATTTATTATTTTTCATTCAAGTCATTCAAAAATCACGAGATTTATTATATAAAAACGGATTCTGCGACGATCTTTCACATTTTTTATATTATATATGTTATATAAATATGAATCCAATTTTAAGATCAAACTGTTTATATATATAATAATATATATTTATCGTCATTAAAATACGTGTGTATTTTTGCGATAAAATTTTAAAATATTTTCAATGGAAAACAACAGCTTAATAAATAATAATGAAAATTATTATGTGAATAATAGTAAATGTAAATATTGTATATTTCAAAGTCGCATTTCGTTTTTTAATTTATATATAATAGAATATTTACAATGATAATATATACAATAATAATGAAAATTGATCTTTCATTTAATAATTTTGACGAATGGATTTTTTTCAATTCCATCAATACTTACATATATATACAGAATTTATTTTCAATTTGTCGTATAAAAGAAAAATGAATAATATTTTGTAGTTTTATATATGCATTATCATTTATTTTATTTTTTTCTATAAATAATATATTAAACGAATAAATCGTCGAATATTTTTTTCATTAAACGAGACAAAAATTCGATATGATTTGCAAGCGAAATGTGTTTAAATGCGCGATTTTTCATCTCTCAACGAGATACAACATCGACACTGAACAAATTTACTCTAAACAAAATAAAAACACACGCATACTCTAATGTGATATAAATTTGGCGCGAAATTTAAATAATACATATATAAATATATATATATATATATATATATATATATATATATATATATATATATAGGAAAAAAAATATATATATGTATAATTAATTTTGTATTTAGTATTGGACAGCTGACCTGCGTTTCTTGTTCTCAGAAAGCACAGTGAAATACGACGCGCCTGAAGGTGAATTACGCGATGGTATAAATTTGACGGACGTCAGTTACGACGGCGAAATCAAAAATGGTTACATGAGAAACGGTCTTGGACAATTGGTAGATAGACTTTATGGCAATGACAACTACGAAAGCTACGACGTATCATCAGGTAAAATTATATATACATATATACACTTTTATATATAAGTTTCATTTGTATGTTTGTATCTGGATGGAATTTTGTAATCGATTTTTCGAACACTTTTCGACATTCGATTGAGCTGATTTTTTTTCATATTTAGTCACTATCGATGACAATGCACGAATCAATTAACAGATTTACAAAATAATCAATCAATTAGTGGCAATTAATAATAATGCGATATGACGTATTATAATACAATGGTACATTTATCGATAAATCTATTTTTGAAAAAGTAAATTACATTTTATTAGAGTGATATTTCAAATAATAAAATTATTTTAGAATATGTGAATTATTTATATACATATATCTCGCGCATTCTAGTCCTTATTGTAGAATTATTATCTTAAAATCTGAGGAATAAATATATTATTCAATAATAAAAAAAAAATTGAATTTTTGTATTTATATAATATATTTTTTTACAAAAAATAAAGATAAATAACCAGAATTTTGATTTTAAAAAATATTACAATATATATATATATATATATATATATATATATATATATATATATATATATATATATATATATATAAATTCATATAGAAAAAGAATAACACACACAGAAACACTAATTAAAATTAGTGTTTCAAAACGATGCCGGAACGACGTTAAAACAAATAATTATAATTTCATAATATCCGCGATATTTAAACCGGCATAATTTCGTTATTTAACGTCACTTTTAGAAACGGCCGAAACAATTTTCTTCGACGGTTTTCAGTTTAACAAAGATAATATAAAATTTAATTATTACATAAAATTAATATAACACTATTCGGCTATATTTAATTGCGTAATCGTTTTAGAATCGATCTGGTTAAATTGCATTATTGTATCAATTCCAATTAGACACCTTCGTTAGCTTAATAACATATAGTTAACCGATCTATTGTTTGTATGCAGTTAAATTATAGGTTCAAATCTATATTATATATATATATATATATTGCTAAATATCAAAAGTCAAAAATCATCAAAATATTAATAATGGATCAGTTTTAAACTTTAATGGTGAATTGAGGGTTAATGTTTTGCAGTCTTCTACTCAATGAGGATATTGTAATGTAGACCGATAGATAAAAGAGTTGAATAGCAATGGTGTACTAAGTCCTTGTATAAATACTCTTTTACGATCCTTGTAAATTTTACCCTCAAAAGCCTTCAGCCAACTTAATCCACCCTTTGATTCTGAGTTGCGTTTTTTTCCTCGTCTTATTTACTTTTCAAATATTGCTTTTATCTCTCGTTCATTATACGTTAATCTTATTATTTTGTATATATTCGAGTCGTCAGCTCAACGACCAATCTTAAATATATATATATATATATATATATATATATATATATATATATATATATATGAAAATTTTCTTAAACGATAACCATATGGCATAATAATAAATAGCGAATGGGGGAAGGTAATAAAATAGAATTGGTGAACGTGACGCGGGCCCACAGTTTACAACGGCTGTCGTGCAATATTGTAACACGGGCAGCACACATCCAGTATATGTTCCCATGTCAGTTACAGTAACTACAATACTACCGAAATGTAAAGAATGGCGTCTGCATTGCGAACCTTGTATTTGCACGTCTATGCACATACCATTGAAAGATGCGACACAATAGTAACAGCAGTTCGCATAACGACCCTTCCACATACACGATACGCTATTTGCATCCATTTTTCACAAAAGGATATTTTTCTTCTCAAACCCCATTCACCCCATTCGTCCCCCATAAGCCCCGTTTCATATCCCGTGTGCGCGTATAGACGAAAAAGCGAAACAGCACAGTATGGGAATTAGAGGACTTACGCCCGAACACGATCACTATACTACGACTCCGGGTCGTTGAACGGACAAAAAAAAATGTGACAGTTTTCCAAAGAAATATAAATAAATAGTGTCGTTGTACTTTTAGCGGTCGGTGGCGTCTTTGATGTGTTACGCGGCGCTGGTTTCTTTTATGTTTAAACAACGCTTTTGTGCGTTTACGATTTATGTAAATATGCATTTCCGTCTATATATATATATATATATATATATATATATATATATTGACACAATATAGGGGACTCTTATAAAACATTTCATAATACGATATGCAAATTTAATTTTATAACATACTTATATATCAATGATAACACTAATCAGTATTAATTAGCTAGAATATTAATCATTTTTATATTAATTTTATTATAAAAAATAAATTAATCTAGCAATAAAAATGTAATTTCAAGAAAAAAAATCACCCTTCTTTATGTAATGGAGTCTGAAAAAAAAAACAGAAATCTTGAATCAGATATAAATTATTATGGACCATAAAATTTTGAGTCAAAATTGAAATAAGACGCAATTTTACGCTTTATAGAAGCAGAGGGAGTAAAATATTATGATAAAAATACGACTCGTTCATCATCAATTCTACTAAGATTACTAATATTTTTATCAAATATAATATAATTTTTAAATATTTATTTATTATATATATATATATATATATATATATATATATATATATATACAAAAATATTAAAAATTGAATTTTACTACAATAAAAGCTAATAGAATACAATGGACAATGTATTCTTCTGTGAAATACAAAAATGTGAATACGGTGAATCTGTTAGAAAGCATTTCGAAATGTGAATTCGCCGATGAATTTATCGAATTCCTTTAACAGACGAAATCACAAATTCAGAGGTTTTGAAGAGATCCGAAGCGAACATGGGACTCTTGTCTGGGGCATTCAAGTTTTCCGAGCTTCTTATCCACGTGAATCCAGCGAAGAAAAATACCACCTTTCACACGTGAAAAACGGAATAGAGGAAAAGCGTAGTAGTCCTGGTTACGAAACGTTAGACTTGAATGAGATATATACGAAAGGATTAAAGTGCATAAAGTATACGTATAGCACTATATATATATATATATATATATATATATATATATATATATATATATATATTGTAAATAATTAATTATTTATTTTGACTGATGAAGTATGCGCTGTACTGATATGTGTTACATGCATACTGCTGTAAAATTAGTATAGTGTTTTTTATAAGTAAATACAACTTTCAATTAAAATAAAATATAGATAAATAGTATTATTTGACTTTATTTAAAGATATGGTTGAATAAAATGACTTTATTTAAAGATATACTTGAATATAATTTTTGGTGTATGGGATTGACTCGGAGAAAGTCTGAACGAGAAAACCAAATTTCGATCCCTTTTTGTAGTAATTGAGGTCAATATATCACAGTGGCAAATATTGTTTTCTAAGATGTCAATTGTTTATCGTTTATCAGCCTAGTCCGAAGATTTTACAATTTTTCTTGATTAACTTCTTGGGTTCGAATTGTATGACGTCTCTAAAGACGACTGTTATCCAGTAGACTAAAATTGATCCTTGATTATTCTATTTATTTGCTCTGATGGATGTATAATATCGACTGCAAAATGTAATAAAAAAATGCACAATTTGTAGGCATTGTTCAGATATTTATCAGGCATATCAAACTAAATACAAAACAAGCAATGATTGCCCATTGTCACGCCCGTCAAATAACGTACGCATCACGCGCATCCATACAACATACGCAATAAGTTACGCTTTCGCCTCTAAATACTAATAATAAAATAAAACCGGAAAATGCGTGTAAAACAAAGGGTACCGGAAAAATTACACACACACACACATATATATATATACATATAAATATATAAATATAGAATATAAAAGTCGACGTTACGTTTTGATTTCCACGCGGAGTGAAATATATATATATATATATATATATATATATATATATATATATAAACATAACTGTTCCTGAATAAAGTTTTTAATTGAGTTGTCGCAAACAAATATTGGACATGAACTCCCCGCGGAATTTCAATGAATATACAATTTCGTATTTACGCATGAAAATGCGGCGGCGGCGGCGGCGGGGGGGAGTAGAGTCGGTGTGTGAGAATGTGCGCGCGTTACGCTTTATGAATAAATAAGATTTCAATGAGAATAAATTCCGTATGTGACGTAATAAATTATGCCGGAAAAAGATAAGTGCGACGATTTTCGGGTAAACTTTTCGATTGCCACATATTCTACTATTTAGAATTGTTTTTCTCTGTGTGACACGCGACTCTGTTTATATCGTTTATTTTATATATTGTGTAGTAGGGGTCAAAAGTGTGTTGAATAAATAATACAATATATAAAGCAGTTTCAACATTTCCGATCAAAGCTCGATTAAATATCATCCAAATGACATAACACTGTGATCAAAAAGTAAGGTGAATTGGTTTATAAAATGTGAATACTTTATTTGTTCTTCCAAATCAATTTCATCCCCTTCAAAGTTATACCGGACTAGTCTTTTTCCGGCATAGCCTTCAAGGCCTTCTTCGATTCGGTTTTTATCTGCCCAATCGTGTCAACACGGCGTTCCCGCAATGGTCTTTTGAGTTTGCTGAATAGCCAGAAGTCGCACGGAGTCAAATCGGGCAAATACAGTGGTTACAGAACGATGAGTCGAGTTTTTGGCGAAAAAGTCGCGAACAACCAATGCAGTATGACATGTGCATTATCTAATGTCAGGGAGTTATTAATGACAATTTCACTTTACTTTTGGTCACAGTAGTAAATGTTTCCTAAATAATCTTTTAATCTTCAGTCATAATTTATGACATATTTCAATAGTTTTTCATTGTCAAAATTTCATTTTCAATGATAGGTGTCTATATTTTTTTATATTTAACACGGATTATAAAAAATATATTTTGGATGTTTCGCAGGTTGTTATTAAATATTTATATCAAATTTTTATCAATACATATTTAAGTTTAAAATTTTAAAACAACATTAATGTATGTATGAACATTAAAAAAATACACGTATAAGATATAGTTAGTTATATAGAGAGAGTTTATGAAAACTTAAAATAGTGTATAATTATTAAAATAAATATAGCATTTCAACATCGCGAATTTTCACATATCACAGATACTTTTAGAAAATAACTCGCGATAAGTGAAAAATTATTGCATAAAAAATATATTATATAAATAATTAAAAGTAAAACTTTTAAGATCAAATATAAAAATATTAAACGAAAAATAAGTAATAATATTAGACTTTTTGATCATACTGTTCAATCGAATGCGTATATCCTTGTATACGAGATGATAAATAAAACGATGACAAACATAAACTCTTCTCCATTTCCCATAGATTTTCCGAAAGGAAAATCCAAAACGTATTTGTTTTCCGCAAATCATTAATTTATTTTTCGTTTGCGCCAACAGCAAAGTTTTATTCAAAGTTTTCTAAGGCGACGCCATTTTTACAATATCGAACTAATAATTGCGCATTAATGAAATTCATATTTTTTTATTATGTAATTTGATTTATTATATTATTTTACATACATTTAGTACATTTTTAATATATATATATATATATATATATATATATATATATATATATATAATTCTTTTAAACAATTTCTAATAAGATTTTATAAATCTTATATCTAGTAAATATGAAACGTCATATCCAATGACAGAACAAAGAAAGATTTCCATTATTAAATATTTAAAAATTTTAAAATATGTCTTTATACTAATGTGCAGTTTAAAGAATTCTCAATGTTTCGAAATTTTAATATTATACATATTTTGTTACAGGGACTCGTTGGGTCGGTTGGAACAATGAAACACTCGGTGGACCTTTAGAAATTATATTCGAGTTTGACAATATCAAAGAATTCATCAGTTTGAATATTCATATCAATAATATGGTATCTAAGGATGTCAAGGTATTTCAATATTTTATTATAGAATAATATATATATATATATATATATATATATATATATGAAATATATTGTATACTTATAAAACAAGTCGAAGATTATTTTTCCATAATCCTAGATACAAGCGAAAGCAATAGAAAAGTGTAGTGTTTTATCGTGTAGACTTAAAGGGTTGAAATTCACCCTCATATTATTCACATACATATATATATATATATATATATATATATATATATATATAAATTCACATACATATATATATATATATAAATTGTGCGTCACTTGATATATACATATAATACTCGAGTTTTCTCTTTTGAATACTTGAAAATGTGATTGGCATATAAAGTACGCCTTTCACAAAAAAATTTATATAATAATTATAAATATATTAATTTTAAAATATATTTTTTATATTTCAGATATATGAAAAGATACACGTATATTTTTCGTTGAACGGTCAGGAGTTTCAGGAAAATCCGATAATTTCAAGACCAATTGAAGATACGACGTCCGAATTAGCCAAGAACGTGTCTATTTTGCTGAAACATAAAGTAGCTAGATTTATTAAATTGCAATTTCATTTTTCGTCGCAATGGTTGCTAATGAGCGAAATCGCATTCGATACAAGTGAGTGATTTTTTTATATAATAATAATTTTAAATTAATATAATATTATATCGATTATATGAATCGGTATTATGTATTATATTTACTTGTAATAATTATCTTTAATGCAGTTTTTATCTTTCACTAAACGAGTAAATAGATATAAAACAAGCATATTAAACTCGCGATCCGACAATAAATATAATGTAACTCACCCAAACATTTTCATTTTTTTATTTTTTTATAAATTATATATAAATTTATTATTTAAAAGTGTTTTTTATTTTTTTCAATAGTAAAAATATACAACTCAAAACTTAGTAAAAAAATAGATCGCGTGACTCGCAATAATCATATTAATTTGACATACCTGATTTAAATAAAGTAAAGCGTATGATTTTTAAGAAAAATCTCAATACTAATTCTATTATTATTATTATTCTATTTTTGAAGAATATGATAATACGGTGGTTATCCATTGCCTTCCACGTTACATTACTAAAAAGAAAATAATATATAATATTAGGCTTCTCGATTTTTAATTCAGACAGACTTTAAAAAATAATATGTTTTCAACCTCTATTTATTACTGAAAAAATATTTTCATATATTTTTGTATATATATATATATATATATATATATATATATATATATATATATATATATATATATATATTTATATATATATATATAAAACTTAACGTTAACTAAAAATATTTTTTTAAACAGAATAAAAATTAAACGGATCAAATTTTATCAACGGTCTTTATTTATATATTTCAAAATATTTAATATTAAACCGATTTTGATTAATCATTTACAAAATCTCAAGATTCACCTTTTCGACATACTATATGAACGATTATTCATTATCCAATATACGGATACGTCGTTCTGTATATCGGAAAGCCGAAATATTAATTAATATTATCGATCGGAATATACGTATTACAAAATATTTATTTCATAATACACACACATACATATATATATATATATATATATATATATATATATATATATATAGAGTAAATTTTCATCGTATTACGAAATCGCGTATAAATGACGTATTAATACATACGTTGTTGCTAATTCGCATTATCACTAACTCGCATTCATCTTGATTACATCACTTAATCCGCTCCCGAGAGTTTTCCCTATGTTAATTTAATTAATTAAATTAAAATCTCGTTATGTCTACTCACCTAGTTTACCAGTTAATGGAGTACGTGCTCGGCAAACGTACACTTATTTCGTGTTGTGTTATAATTTACAACGCTCTAGGAAATCATGCGTAAGTTTTCCTTTATCAATTAAATCGCAGTATTATTAACATATGTTGGCTGTGTTAATTAGTTTTGTCGCCCGAACCGAAATCTGTACGGTTTTTGTTGTGTTATGGGGGGGCCGCATTTTGAGGCCCGTCTAGTGGAAGAAAACAGAAAAAAAGAGAAGCCGCAACACGATCGACTTTTACCAACGCGAACCAAACATCGTCAACTATACATATTATAAATAAAAATATAAAATTTTATTTTTTAATACGTTGCATATCAAACATAAATATTTCGAATTGTTAAAGTGTAATTAACCGGAATGTCATATTAAGTAGACCAAATCAAACATAGATTAATGATGTGTCAAATCAAATCAGACTCGAACGTATTTAAAATTATTTAAATACGTTCAAAAAAAAAAATCAATCGGGAGTGATTTTGTATGTAAAATTTCACTGCATAATTAGAATTATCAATTTGGAAAAAGATTGAATACTGATAGACCGCACTTATCCAATTGAACACCCTTTCCCCCCCCCCCGATATAAACAATAAATAAATGTTATGATTTAATATTTTGCAGTGGAAGTCACCGGAAATTTGACCGAGATGTTGGAGCAATATTACGTATCGCAAGAATCGGACAAAGGCAGGATCGCCGGCAGTGGCGCAGTATCTCCAGCAGGAACAAACGTTGCCGGAAGCGGAAGTGGCAACAATGCCGAATCGCCCGGTACTGCAACAACAGACGGAGGAGTCGGAGGTATACCGCGCGCTTATTTAGCAGTCGCCGGAGCACTTCTTGCAGCCGGAGTCCTAATTGCCGCGTGCACGGCCGCATTGCTGGTACGACGCGGTCGTCGCAAGGTGGCCTTATTGCACAAACACACCGCCCTCGTCGCTGTGACCGACCATCATCATCATAATCATCATCAGCACACGGCTATCTCTTTGAAAGACCTCAAAATGCCCGTAACGACGACGGCAACACCGACTGCTACAACAACCAATAGTGCACCGGCAAGACCGTGTCCGCCTCCGCCTCCAAGGCACGACGATTCCGACAGCGAAACGTCGAGCATCTATCACGAACCCTACAAACTCGGACCTCAAGATAAAAGAGACACTAGAACACTAATCAAAAAAGATCCTAATATAGCCACGAGCAAGAGTCTCGATTACGGTAAGTACGGTACAAAACTAACGTATACATATATTTTGTGATTTTATATAAAATATATACATTTCATTGAACAAATTCTCACCATCATTTAGTTGCGGACTGATTTAAATCAGTCCGCAACAAAAACATATTTAAATGACTGTTATACTTAACGGATGTGAAAATAATTCTTTACATAAAAATTAACATAAATTAAAAAATCTACTAAATTGTAAAATACAAAAGTGTAATATAAATGTCGATATTCTTCGCAGGTTTTTCAAACTTGAACGGTTTCGACGATAAGGTAAAGTTTTCATCGGCGTCGGTGTACGAGCTGCCTGTTCCACCACCTCCAGGATCTGGAAGGTTACCACCTTATGGAGTACCAACTATACGACCACCGGAAACCTTCTATGCTGCCACAGACATTATTCAAGTGAGTATCGCCAAATGGTCTCATCATAAATTCAATGACTTTCTAAATCGAATCCCTTCATTTATTATATATATATATATATATGTGTGTGTGTGTGCGCGTGCGTGTGTATGTGTGGAATAGTTGGTGATCAAAAAGTAAATTCTTCAAAATAATTCCCGTCGGATAAAACGCACATTTGCCAACGCTTTTCCCAGTCCTCGAAACAATCGGAATAGTCTTTTTCCGGTATAGCCTTCAAGACATTCTTCAATTCATTTTTAAAACGGCCGTTCGTGTTTACTTAATAGCCAGAAGTCGCATGGAGCCAAATCGATGGTTGCGGAACGATATGAGTCGAATTTTTGGAAAAAAAAGTCGCGAAGAACCAATGACCCGATGCATTATCGTGATGAAGGAATCAAGAGTTGAAAAAACACATGTAACTCGGAGATATTTAAACCTTTGGACATACAGACGCTTGGCAAATATTATAGACAGTCCTGCCAACCTAGGAAAAAATTACAATTTACCTACCTTCTCGGGAATTGTAAACGACAATTTCACCTTACTTTTTGATCATAGTAGTACATTGTATAATAAAAAATATCCATGATATATATTATGTGCATTTTGCAATTTTTAATAAATATTTTTTTAATATAATAAATTGTGAACTTTTTAAAACGTATGTTTAAATTTCATATTAAATTAATATATTCGGTTTTTCTTTATATGGAACATATTTGAATTTGTATGACTATTTTACGCAGATTTTATGATTGAAACAAATCTTCAAATTAAACATGAAATAAATACCTCAATTTACACTTTTTTTTTAATATATATATATATATATATATATATATATATATATATATATATATAATAGAACGTATTGTTTGAATATTTATAAGATTTTTTGCATTTTCATTTACACGTTGTTTATCAAGAAAACATTTTTATAAAGATGATTGTATTATCAATCAAAATTATTAATGAAAATTTTTAAAGTAATCACAAAATAATGTTGATAAAATATATCAATTTAACTTTTAATTAACCGTATTTATTTGAAGAAGCATTAAATGGTGCAATTCGCGCAAAATTTTACTAAAGAATACCTGATTTACGTGCACAGAATAAAGATAGTTTAATAGAAAATTATAAGGCAACTTCATTATCTTTTGAAGGGGTTCGAGAAACCCGTCAACTTTTTCATTAGAAATCGTTCATTTATTGTGAGAGAATTCAATTAAACTCTCTTTTGAAAATTACATTTCAATTTAGACATAAATCTTCGTCGAATTAATTTACAGAGCACAATAATAAGCGGAGCTCCCCCATTTTCAGAGCGCTCACAACAAAAGAAAAACGACCGTTTGTCCTATTTATATCGACTGAGACCTTCGTGTACCCCTGCACTAAAGTTTACCCCCCCCCCCTTAGAACCTCCATATCGAAAAAAAACGAAGAAAATACAAGGAAAATTTTCGTACGAGAAACGTATGAGGGACGCGTACGAAAAAAATCTATCGAAAAAAACTCGCGCGCGGGGGATTTTTCAGCGCTCGCTTTTCTTTTTTAATATTTTTTTTTTCATTTTTCTCCCGTGTTGAAACTGTAAGTTTTTGCAGGCGTAGAACTTTCTCTTGCGAGGCGAAAAAAAACTTTTCTTATTTAAGGTTGTGCACACACGAAAATGTTTTTGATTAAGCGCTCACGTCTGACTAAAAAGCTCTTTTCTCGTCGTCGATACATCGACATGAAAAAAAAAGGAAAAATCTGCATGAAAAATAGAAAATAATATTACCCATATATATATATATATATATATATATATATATATATATATATATATATATATATATATTCATCGGTTCAAGATGTGAGTAGAAAAAAAAATGTAAGCGAATAACTTGATCAAAATTTTTCGATTTGAAATTATAAATATATATATATATATATATATATATATATATATATATATATATATATATATATATATACATATATATATATATATATATATATATATTATATAAATATATTGACGATTTGATTGAATTATATGAATAACAGGTTTATATAATGTGTTTTTAATTCGTTCACTTCTATAATAAAATATTGAATTACAATTATATAATAATGTTTAACCTTTAACCTGTCCGATATTAGATAACTTGAATATGACGTATATTTTTTTCTAAGACAATCCTTAAAAATATATTTATGATCAATTTTTAATTCAGATTTACCTCACTAATTATATTATATATTAATAAAATCAATCAATAATATATATTTAAAATTTAATTTATAAATATCGAATATATTTTATTTTACATAAAAATATGCGACATTATAAATAGAACGATGCATTTGTATTAAAACAAGATAAAGGTTAATAAATATTGTAATATATAGCATTCTTCAATGCCGAAAAATTTGACTTAACTATAAGTAAAAGATTTAATTTAACAACAATTATTTATGTTAAATACAATTAATTCAACAGAAATAAATCAAATTTAAAATAATTTTTATTTTGACTTAATTTTTTTTTCGATAATATAGAAAATTTTTCCGCTTTTTAACGACGATTTAAATTTAAAATCTAAAGCGACTTCTTAATTTGTTAATATATTAAAAAATAAAACTCTTATAAATCTTTAACATCGTCTGAAACAAGCGTTTCGTTGAATATTTTAATGAGAATAATAATTTATTATAATTTGTTTTTTACATTAAATATTTTTAAATAGATGATTTATATCGGTTTCTTAAATATATATTTAAATTTCTTTTGAAAAAAAAGCTCTATGCTATATAAAAGCATAAT
The DNA here is from genome assembly GCA_024500535.1 of Leptonema lineaticorne. Taxonomy (NCBI): domain Eukaryota; kingdom Metazoa; phylum Arthropoda; class Insecta; order Trichoptera; family Hydropsychidae; genus Leptonema; species Leptonema lineaticorne. Next base: position 128,279 of record JANIJI010000026.1, on the reverse strand, counting down.
CAAATTATGTATTATATTTCGAATGTTATATATATATATATATATATATATATATATATATATATATAATTCATTGTTTTTCTTTCGGTTTTTCCGTACTTTTTTATTTTTAGCTTTCCCGTTGAAAAACAAAAATCTGCTACTTATTTACTTCACTTTCAGTTCTGCGTTCAAATATTTATTTTAATCTCATTTTTTATTTTTCAGAAAAAAACTGTATATTTGTATAAAATGTGCCGAAAAATCTTTATGCCTTTCAAAAGATTTGTTTTAAAAAAAAATTAAGCCTACGATTAAATATTTTCATTTCTGTTTGGATTTTAAACAACGCCTAAGTATTTTAATTTTACATTTATATAAGTATTAATAAATCAATATAATTATTTTTTTAAGATTATATCATTGAATCTATATCTACTTTTTAAATAATTATTTCTATTAAAATAACATATTTTGTCAAAAAAATATTTAAATTGATTTATTTATTATATATAATATGTAATTAGTTGTCTCAAATTTCAATATAAATCTCGTTATATATATATATATATATATATATATATATATATATATATATATATACTGAAAATTAGTTCAGTATATTTAGTTTTTTTTTGAGAAATAATTTCGTGAAATATATTTTTAAATATATAAAAATCGTTTCTTAATCAAAGATAAATTTATATAAATTAAAAAATATTTTATTAAAAATATCGAAAAGGTTCAAAAATATCGCGTTAACGGTTATAATTTTAACAACGATACAATTTGAACAATTATTTCCTCTGAAAATTCAATCAATTCAAACTCGTCTAATATTTCAAAAAGTTTTTCTTATTAATTTACAATGGAAAATATCACGGATTATCCGCAAAACTCTAAAAAAGAAAAGCAGAAGAAAATTGAAAAGAATAAAAACACGAATATATTTTAATACGTCAACGAACATTTTTTATGTCGATTTCGAATCGAATAAAGCCGAAGAAATTATTTAAAAATAAAAATCAACTTTTTCGTCCTCAAAAAAAAGCGTCCCCTTATTTTGCCTTTCTTTATATTATTATTATTATTATTATCATTATTATTATTATTTTGTGTGTAACGTAGAAAAGAACGGCATTTACGATGCAAATTGAATTGATTTTTCAGAGTTTCCTTTTGATTCACGATCCGACGGCAATTTTGCGAGAGCCAACAGCTGAAAAACCTGAAAAAGAAAGGGCCGAAAAGGCTGAATGAAAAAAAATAGAAATAAAATAAAATAAAAACCGTGAAAACGACTTCGCTTCGACGTATTTAACCTTTTCTTTTTTCTTTTCTTTTTTTTTCTCTTTTCTTTCTTTCACTTATTCGCTCGGCCTTAGCTCGATGATTTCTGATTATAATTTCGACATTATTCCTTTTTGCGATATTCGGAAAATGTTTTCCTTTTTTTTTATTTTTATATGTTTATACTTTTATGGAAAAAAAGACTACTCTCATTAACAATATCACAATAATAATTTCATATATTTATGTAATAAATCAATAACTATTCATATATATTGGTCTACCATGTATATTATGAATCGAATGTTTTAAATATTTTTAACATTTAATATTTTTCATGAATTTTGAGGAATAATATTCACATATGAGAGATATTTATATTATAAATATACACAATATGAAATGATGAAATAAAATTTAAACCCATTATTTGCAATATGCAAGATTTTCCGCTTTTATTCGCGACAAAACATTTGCAATTATTCAATAGAAAAATGATAATAAAAAAAAAATATTATTATTATTATTATTATTATTCGTTTCGAAGCGGGAAACGAATAATGCAAGTTTTGAAATATAAAATAAATCGAATGTATTCAAGGAAGTATCTTCTATTATAATAGAAAACGTTTTGTACATTGTTATACATTTCTATATATTTCTTTATGTATATTTATATTTATAAAGTCCGTCGAAACACTTCGACGACGCCGTATAAACTTGCTCTATACAAACATTGAAAATCGAATCAAACATCCTTTTGGCTCTTGATAATTTTCCAGTTTGCCGCTTTCGCGCGAAAATATTTCTACGTTTTGCGAATAGCCAAAATATTAAATTTTAAATTTTAAATCCAACAATGCCGAGTTCAACAAACTCGACGTAAACAATAACAACACAGAGAACCAATTTTTTTTTTATTTTAAACATTTAATACATTTAAATAAAATTTTATTCATCAGAATGATTTATATTATATATTTTTATTTATTTTTTTAGAGTGAAAGACGAGAACAACATTTCACAGCCGGAAAATTCACACCAATAAAATTACCACCCGAAGATCCACCGGCAGATTTTACTCTTCCATCGTTTCCTAGACACCGACTGAGAATAATAGAGAAACTTGGAGAAGGTGATTTCGGTGTGGTAAGTATACGTTAAAATATAATATTTACAGGGCTGGCCAACGGTAATAAGCCCGATGAAGCGGTTCGCAAATATTCGATTACATTACTAAACATTCGTTGAATATATTATATGTATGTCCATAATCTATGTATATATAATGTGATCAAATTTAATTTGGACTGAAAATTAATGTGTATTCAGCAATTATTTATTTATAACGCAACAAAATTGAACAATATGTTTGCTAGAATTTTCGTATTTAAAAATAAAAATACTGCAATAGAATCGTTAAAAATGTTGCAAAAGTGTTTAAAAGAATATAAAGCCTTCAGCGTGAGTCATAAAGTCGTAGAAATCACGTCTAATGCACCTTTATTAACGACGATAACATTAAAAATGTAAAGTAATATGAACTTGAAAATTATGAACACGTTCTTAATTATTATACAAAAATAACGTATTAAAAATATATATGCATATAAATCATTTTTACGATGATATAATACAAAAATATAATTAAAAAAATTCACAAAAATGTGCTTCAATAGAATTCACCTCAAAATTGCATTCTTACTTTAGATCATGTATTCGATCTAAAAATTTAAAAAAATCTAAAAAAATAGTACTTGTTAAAAGAATTCCACGAGAATTTTTATTATTACTCTCCAACTTTGAGCATATAATAAACTACGTATATGTATATAAGTAATTTTTAAATTCAAAATTTTATCATTCCCTTTATATGTAGTTGTTATTCAATAGTGAATATATAGTATTTTTTTAGTACTTTATCGGGAATTTTATCCCCTCATTCAATATAAAGTAGTTGCGTATTTTTTTTACTTTACTTTACTTCAGTGCCTTTTGACTAAAACGTTCATCCGTTACAAGTAAACTGAAAAATTTAACTTTACAGTTTTTTATATTAATTATTCCCGAACCGAAGATAAAAAAAATATTGAACTTTTATCACGCGTTTGATAATATTTGACTTTTCACATTAAATATAAAATTGTAAAAAAAATTATACAATAAGTCTTTTAAAATTTTCATAAATTTGACATATTGTTTTCCTAACAATAATGTAATTACAAAAAAAAATTCATATTAAAAATTGTCGATTGAAAGTTATCCAAATCGGTTTTTCATCGTTTGTCATACGTTTTCGTATAAACTAATCCCGAAACAGTTCTAATTAACTATTAATACATAATAATTATATAGATATTGTATAAACTACGAATGTTATTTTATTAATATAAAACCTCGTTTTTTTATATTGCCTATTTTAATATACAATAAATAAATGTATGTTCTCAACTATATAAACGTTCAACGTAAACCCATTTAATGCAAATTCAGTTAATGTTGGGTTTTAGTGCCGCATTTTTTCGATATATATATATATATATATATATATATATATATATATATGTGTGTGTGTGTGAGTGTGTGTATGTCGTAAAATAAATTCTTTGTCAGCCGGAAAAAAAGAAAATTTTATGATTCTACTTTTATTTTATTCTACGACAAAATCTAAAAGAAATTACTCTGCTTTTTTTTATTGAATATTTTTAGAAATTATTTCAACAATTATTTCGAAATTTTTATTATCTGATTTTTTTTTTCACTCTTTATGAAATTATATTTTTTGTCTTTAAATTTTTTAAAATAAATATATTTAAAGTAAATTAATTTAAATTAACCATGTATAATTATAAAAAAAAAAACACTTTCATTATTTAAAATTTAGATTGAAAAATAAAACAATCCATCCTTTATCATTTTTCCATAAAAAAAGATAGTAAACTGAAAACACACGATTTTTCCAAACTTTTTAAAATTGAATCGGAAAATTTTCAATAGATTCTAACGCAATTATTGTATAATTTCCACTATTATTATTATTATTATTATAAAAGTCCTTATTTTTTTCGATTTATATATATGTAGATAAAATGAAACAAATTTAACACTCACATCCTATCAAATCTTATATTATCTAAAGTATATTATATATTATATTTAATTTCGAAATGTTTATTCTACAATATCATGTTTAAAAATGATATACTATATATACACTTTATAGAAAAAAAACAAAAATGGCGCCGCGCGAGAGATCCGCCATATTGTTTTTTTTATTTTTTTCGTATAAATTTTCATATGACACATTTACACGTGGCAAATTTTCGATTTTATCGCCATTTTTGTCCGTAATTATGTTTACATAACGCAAACAATATACTATAAAATATAAATGGCGTTATGTTAAAAACGACGAGACGGTTTAGACCGTCGATTTTGTCTCGCTTAAAATTAACCGTCGCTCACTTTCTTAAGCCGTCGTTATATTTTTAATAAATAAATATCCGCCGTTGAACGACAACTTATAGTGGTTTTTATGGGGTCGATACGGAACATAAATTCGATTTATGATAATTACGCATCATAAATGTCGTGTTTACTATGTGTACGCTTATTTATAATAAATTTATATATATATATATATATATATATATATATATATATATATATATATATATATATATATATATATATATATATCACGTATAAATTATTCACGCGATTCCAATTTTTTTATTTTATTTTATTTTTTTTTGAGAATTATTAGCAAACTTTGACTGTTGATACGTTTTTTATATAGTTTGATATTTATTGTAAATTAAGTATACGGTAAGAAATAAAATATATAAAATTTTATATGAAACGCGTTAACGTATATCGTTTATGTGGAATCTTTGAGTGAATATTTTTAAGATTAAATCTGTTGAAAATATTTTATATTATTTTATTAAATCTTCAAATAAATTAAAATTGTGTAAAACTGACAATTTTAAAATATCATATATAATTATGTATTAATATGTCAATTAATGATAGAAAGTGAATTTTTAGGAGTCAATCGATAAATCAGATCTAATGATTAATATATTGAATAAATACAGAATTCAAATTAATAACTCAATTTTTATTTTTCAATTATATTTTAGTCTAAAATAGATGACATTTTAAATTTATAGTTAATTTATTCCAAACGTGTCAAATATTTCATTACATATTTAATATTATTTTAATAGAAAATTAGAATTTTTAATATTAAAAAAAATGTTACAAAAGAGAATATTTGAAGTATATTTTAGATTTATATGTTGTAAATAATTAAATCAATTTCTAATCGTTATGTCTTAAAAAAGATACATACAGAAAGAAAGACAGCGTATCTCTTAAAAAAGACAAAAATATAGCTATAAAAAGTAATATTATTATATATGAATTTTTATAAATTCTTTTTCTAAAAATTTATATTACAACATAAAATTATTTTAAATAGCTTACAAAAAAATCTAAAAAAAATAATTCTAGTAGCTTTATCTAATTTTTGAAAGGATTCTATCTATTTAATTTCCTCTAACTTTACATATATTAAATAATATTATTCAAATAAATTATATCATATTTATAATTACGTTTTATATTTTTACTTTATATAGTAAATATAATAATTTTATGATTAATAATAATAATAAAAAAACATATTTTTGGGCGATACCGTAATTTTTCTAGTTAATAAATTATTTTTTAACCTTTAGGAAAATCTCGTTTTTTTCATCTTTCTTTCTCTCTCTAATTTTTCTCCCATCGTTCTCTTTAATCAACAACCTAACATAAATTAAATATTTCCAACAATCTGCCGAGATTACATGAAGGCAATTCTTTAAATTTTAATCCATATATATATATATATATATATATATATATATATATATATATATAATACAAATATTCCATAAAAAATAAGCGACCCTTAAATTTTCAAATAAAAAAATCATAGATAATAAATTAAAATATTAATCACCAAAAACAACAACATTATCCCTGCGTAAAATTTGTCATATTATATATAATAAATATATATTATAATAAATAATAGCACACGTTATATTTAAACATATGCATCGTAAACGATACAAGGTGAAAATTTTTATATATTAATATTGTTAGTTTAAAACACACTATAAGCTATAAGAAAAATTTTAATATCGTGTTCTGCATCTCAATACACAAATGTCGACTTTATATTTTCCTGGTATTTCACTTTGCCTTCGGGGTGACATTTTCCACTTTCACAATATAGCATTTTCACCAAAGCGCATTCCATATATAGTTGCATTCTTTTCATCGTCGTGTTTTCAATATACACATATGTAGATGTATATATATATATATATATATATATATATATATATATATATATATATATATCATTTTTATCAAATATATAAATTAAGGTGAAAATAACATTCAAAACATCCGGGCATTAAGAAGGGAGATAAATTGTATTTTTTTCCTAGGTTGGTATGACTGTCTATGATATTAGCAATGCGTGTTTGTTAAAATATTTAATTACAACTCTTGGTGCCTTCGTCACGATAATGCACCATGTCATACTGCATTGGTTCTTCGTAACTTTTTTGCCAAAAACTCAACTCATCGTTCTGTAACCACTGTATTTGCCCGATTTGACTCCGTGCGATTTCTGGCTATTAAGCATACTCAAAAAGCCAATGCGGGGACGCCGTTTTGACACGATTGAGCAGATAAAAACCGTATCGAAGAAGGTCTTGAAAGCTATACCGGAAAAAAACTATTCCGACTCTTTCGAGGACTGGGAAAAGCGTTGGCAAAAGTGCGTTTTATCGGGCAAAGATTACTTTGTAGGGGGTGAAATTGATTTGGAAAAATGAATAAAGAATTTACATTTTATAAACAAATTCACCTTACTTTTTGATCACAGTGTTATATTATATATTATTTTTCAAATCCATATTCTACTATATATTCTTATAGACCGCCAATTTTAATTCACTATTATTAATAATTATAAAAAAAATATGACAGAATGAGCCGGATGTAATTGATCGTTGAGAAGAACTTTATTTCCACTTTGAGTTATTTCCATTTTAATATTTTTTTCCGGTCATTATCATTTTGATACGGCATTGTCAAATGAGAAACATTTTTCTTCTTCATTTCATTTATAATTCATACAAAATCATATCTATTGTAATACAGTTCACAATTATTAATATTTTTTTTCCGTTTTCAGAAAAAAATCTTTTATATATACATATATATATATATATATATATATATATATTATAATTATTTTTTCCTGTGTTCGAAAGATAGAAAAAAAATCGAATTTTTCAACATGAATAAAAAATTAAAAATAATTTAATTTTATTAATATTCATAATTAAATCGAATATTGTTTAACTTAAATATCGAATTATTGAAAGTTTTAACTGATATTTTTGATAGAATAATAATAAGCGACAAAAAAAAACACGTCCGAAAATAAAAGACGGGAGGGTTGTGGGGGGAGGTTGAGACCGAATTATATGGAAATGTGCGTAAAGTATTAAAGTGTCTTTTGCGGGTGAAACTTTGCAAAGAACAACGGTAAAAGGGGAAGAACTTGCCTTCGTTTTTGTCACGTGGTGACAAACGCGAAATAGGCACAGATGTTAAATTAACGGAAGGGAAAAGGGCCAGTGGTTTCAAAACTATGGCTCGTATTCTAGGCCGCAACGATAACCTTTAATCATTCGCAAAACCGCTTGTAATATAGCTTAAAATGCGGTCGACTCGTTTAAATGCAAACGCTATTTAGTCTTATATTATTTTAATTTATAATAAATATGGTATGTATTATAATATAATAATATTTTTTAATAATTTTATCAGTTGAAAACACCTGCAATATATTATGTATGAAAAAGATGTTACTAGAATTACACGCTCGGTGAGAACATTATAGTTCATAGAGTACGCTTATATTATATCATACAACGTTAACACATGTTGTGCGGGCTAGTTTATACTAATTTTAATTGAGAAGATTCAATAATTTCACATGCATATGAAATCTGTTTTTATAAATAAATTGTTTTTTTTATTAAAATAAAAAAATACACGTTGTAATTTATATTAATCACTCGGAGTGTTTTAAAAAACTGCAATATCGTATCGAATCTAATGATTAAATATGAAAATAGCCGCATAATCTGAATCGTGACAGAGGATGATAATGATGATTACCATAGAAGTCGTGATAAATGAAAATTCTGAATGAAAATTTATGATGCTGCATAATGGAAAGCGAAGAGGACTAATTGTTTCGAGCGTCGTTTCGTCTTTTTTTGTATTATATTATGGTATATTATATTATATTTTCGGCGTCGTTTTCAACGAAAAAGATGTCGGAAAATGAAAACCGGCCATCCGACGACGGGACGGGATGTTTAATTTTAATTATTTGGATCGGTTGCCTTTTCTCGATTCGAACGCGTCGAGGGTTAAATTAAGGGGGAGAGGAAGGGGTTGAAAATTTCACTTAATCAACTCCGTGTAAACTATGCGACAACTTTAACCGGACACCCGGCGCCGAGATAATACGTCGAAAGTTTTACCGTGTTAACCCCCCTCCGCCCTTTAGTCGTGTACACAAAGGACGGGCCGTATTATTGCCGGGACAAATAATGCGCAAAGTTTTCATACGCGAAACACAACTTTAATTCGTCAAAGTGTGACGCTTTATAAGGAGGAAAGGGTTCAGAGATTTAGAGAGATTGAGAGATGGAGATAGGATACTGACCTCGGTTCTGCGCGACGACACTTAAAACGGGTGCCTTTCTTTCGGCTTAAAAATGAAGAAAAACAATACAAGTAGTGTAGTAGTGTAGTGTAGTCGTCGTATAAAAAAATGAATAGTTCAAAATACCTCAAATCTCAAAAGGTACATCTTTCACTTTACAGCTTATGAAGAGGTTCTTTGGGATAATAAAAACTCATTTTAAACCGTTAAAAGGATAGCTGTAAAGCAATATATATATGCAGTAACTTTCAAATGTTCTGTTTTCACATGAAATTTTTAATAACTCTTAGACTGTTAGAGTCGAGATCATCCCTCTATGACAAATATTCTTTATAAAATAATGTAAATATAATAATATACAGTAATTCTGAATATTTTTGGATTCTGAAAAGGATTTCACATGAATAAAATCCGAAACACATATCGTTCTTCGGACTAATTCTAATTCGTTCAAAACATAGTGAAAAATATATTTTTATATTGTCATTCTAATAATAACATGCTATTATATGTCACGTAACGCTATAATGATCGATCTCCATGCTACGGACACACCTCTTATAATATTATTATATATAATATATTGGAACGGCTTCGTATCGTTGCAAACTAATATAGCGTTTTCCATTTACATCCATTACTAAATGAAAATGGTTACTTCTAAATTTGTTTTTCATTTTTATTTTATTGCCTCAACAAGTATTCAGTATCTTTATTTTTACGTAACACGACACACAAACTCACACACTTATACGTTTGTATACTGGTATATATATATATATATATATATATATATATATATATATATATATATATATGATGCTCTATAGCAAGTTTCTTCAGTAGCATTACTCAAAATTATGATAACCAACGATTTTATTCGCTTTATATTAAAAAGCACGCGCTTTTGAATATAAATCATATATTTATAGTTCAGTTCTAGATTTACAACCGTTAGCACTTATGACATATATATTTTTTAATTTATTTAAAAATAAATTCGATTCATGAACCAAATCCCGTCGTAAGTCGAGGACTGACTAATTTTTTCATAGGAACCCCCCAAATCCGGGAACCTGAATGCGTTGTTTCCAGTTGCCACTGTCATTTTATTTTTTTTTTATATTTGAGAAATAACTTCTCATATTTAGATTTAAATAATTTAGAATTTTATTTTTTTTAACTATTTCTATATATATTTATATATATATATATATATATATATATATATATATATATATTTAACAGTAGGAATATAAAAAAGGGTTTCGGACAACGTGTAAGTAGATCATATTAAAACCGCCAAAAGCCGAATAGATGAAAATGAAAACGGCGAGTTAGTTCAGAACGTTCGGGGCAAAAGGGGACGCGCTTTTAGGGGGATGAGCTTTCGAGTCGAGTTCTTGTCGCTTTGGCTCTACGAAAAAGCCCTAGGCGGCTCGAGGCTTTCGCGGCATCCGAGGGCATTAGAGGACGCAGGTGGTGTTGTCGTTCATGAACATTATTTATGGCGGTGGGATATTTTAATTCCGGGGGGGAGAGAGAGTACGGTTTAGGGGGGGGACTTTGGTCTCCGAGAATATCCTCTGCAACGATGGCGGGAACAAAAAAAATATAGTAGGGGGACCATCGTTGCTGTCGCGACGAGACTAATGACCCAAACGGAATTAAACTCGTCCAACCCTCGACGGTTAACCGCGCACAACCGGTCAACGCTTTTCTGGACTACTAGGTACTTGAATCGCATCTTAAAACTCACCCTTTATATATATATATATATATATATATATATATATATATATAAGTATAATGAGAGCAAAGCAAACTTTGCACCAACCGACGTGCCGTTGCTCAAGTTCTTCGCTGCTGGTACGTTTTATGCGAAAAGACCCTAAAATGTTGCCGGTTTGATGTCTATTTGATTTATTATATATACCAAGATATATATATATATATATATATATATATATATATATATATGTATGTGTATATTCACTTGTCAAGTGTGACGGATGACTGGTTTAAAAAATCATTTTTTATTATTTTTTAAAATAATTAATAAACTATATATATTTAGAACTATATTTGATATAAAAAAACTTCTTTATAATAGAAAAAAAAAATACGATACGTAAAGCATTACATTAATTTGACGTAAAATTGAATCAAGTACATTTAAATTAATAAATACAACATTAATTTCATTAAAAATTTTATCAATATCTTATCTAAAAAAAATATTTCAAAATAAATCTAATCAAAATTATAAACATACATTAATATCTTTCATTCAAAATCTATATTATATATATATATATATATATATATATATATATATATATATATATATATATATATACATTAAAGCGATCAACTTTCTTACAATAAAGGAGGATAAAACAATATATTATTGAATTTTATTTTAATAATATAATGTGACCATTATAAAAAATTTCAAAATGGGACATTATTTTGAATAAAATCTAAAAAAGGACATAAAAACTCCGAAAAGAAAAAAAACGAAAAGGAGGACAAATATCAAGAAACCGAACTATTGGTCGTCTTATATAAAAGTAAAAATTAATATTTGCAAATTATTTTATATATAATTATTGATAAAAAAAACAACAATTTAAAATAAAAATATTCCGAACAGATTTATCTGTCAATGCGTTTAGAAAAAAAAAAGAAAAAAAATCCCACAAGAAAAAGGTTAATTTTATCATATAACGTAAAAAGAGATAAAGAGATTTCGTTAACGTAAAAACGATTCAACTAGTTTATATACAGTATTTTTTTCGTATAGCAATATTTGTACGAATTTTTCTTTTCTTTTTTTTCAGACGATATTTTATGATTGCGTAAAGAGTTTTGCGTGTCGCTTTTAATAATATTGACATTAAATATTAAATATATATATATATATATATATATATATATATATATATAGTTAAAAATCGGCCGTTACGATGTGATAGCGTTTATCTACGCGGAACAAATTGATTTTATACGTGTCGAGCACGCTTAAAGGGAAAATTCGTCGCTTATATATACAGGACTGGTGCGAAAAAAAAGACCAAAAGCAACAGCCCCCGTCCGCAGCCTCCCCCCCTCGATGAAAAAGGTAAACAAATAAAAAGTTAAATCAATAAATTGCTTTCAAATTTCGTTTAAGATTCGGGGGACGTTCTCGCGTCAATTCCCTTTCATGAACCGAAAGGGAAAAAAATATATATATATATATATATATATATATATATATGTGTGTGTTATATATATTATATATATACATATATATATTATATATGGCGGCTAAAAAATTCATAATGCGTCCGCCGCAATATTGGCAACAAAATGATAGAATTAACCGTTCTATATTTACGATAAATTGAATCGATTATATTTTCATATATAAATAAAAAAATCGACATATATTATAATTATTTAAATTATCAGATTTTATACTTACACTACTGTGATCAAAAAGTAAGGTGAAATTGTCATTTAAAACTCCCGGGCATTAGGAAGGCAGGTATATTGTCAATGTCTTTTCTCTAGGATAAAAGAATAAATAAATAATTTACATTTTATAAACAAATTCACCTTAATGTTAGATCACAGTGTTATATATGAGTATTCTGAAATAAATTAAATATCTATAATTAAATATAAAATACACTAATGTGTAGTCAAATTTGACCTGGAATGATAAAATTGAAAATGAAAAAAATTTCAGACAGTAAATTATTAGTTTTTTAACTGATTCAAACTTTATTGACATTTGTCTTTAATCATCTGCTATATGCTGATGTTATTGTCATTAACAAAAGTCGATGGACGACTCGCGTTAAGCAAATTTTCTAGGAACTCAAGATCCTTATTGAATACGTTGTAGCTTATATATATATATATATATATATATATATATATATATATATATATATATATATATATATATATATATATGTATATATATATATATGTATATATATATATATATATATATATATATATATATATATATATATATATATATATATATATAATTGATAGAATAGACTTTCAAAAATATTTGTATTTCTATTTGAAATATAAAATTTCAATTAAAGTCGATACTTAATTTTTTTACAGAGTAAAAAATCGCCTGACAAACAAACGGTTGCTAAACACACACTAATTGTATTACTCCGCTCAAACCTTACGTGAATGATAAAGAATGTTGTATTAATCTACGATACAAAAATTTTTACTAATTTAAATATTTTTAATCATTCCGCGTCAATTTTGATCAGAGCGTGTAAATAAAAAATTATGATATAGAATTAATCTAGACGCATTGATAATCTCGTCTACATTGCAAATGATCAGAATTAATTTTTTATTGTCGTCTGCGATCATTTTCTTTTCAGAACGTGATCGACATTTTTTCGCAGTCATTTTATTTTATTTATATATTTATTTTACTTTATTTTTAATATTCAACTCACATTTTAACATGACAAAACGCGCGATCTAAAAAATAAAAAGACGACAAAAACGTTCGCCGGTCGACGACTTGGACAAAACGAAAAAGACAAAGAGGGGGGGCAAATTCAATTTTCATTTTTGTTTAAAAATTCAATCTCTGGCACGCATTTTAAAAACCGCGACGTTTCGATTTCACAAACCAAAAAAAAAATGATGGAACGTTTCGAACAATGGGCCGTTGCGAATCGCTTTCGAACATTGCATAAGTAAAAACTACATCGACCTTAAAACCGAGACCTGGTATAAGAAAAAAAATCATTGGCGTTTGTTATACAGGGTGTATGAGAAGCCGCTACGTATGGTCGTAGAGGCAGATCAGAGGAAAGGACAAAAAAGCTCGAGCGAAACGGCCGAAGGGAAGAAAAATGGCGGCGAAAAACAGAAAGGATCAAAAAGAAAATCTCTCTTATCGTCTATACATGAACGCGGCTCGCACGAAAGGTTTCGAAGTTTTTCAGCGGCGTTCTGAAAAAATAACAGAAAGCATTCACCGCTCGTATAAACATTTTTCATTTGCTCTCTGACCGCCTAAATACTTCAATATGTATGTATATATATATATATATATATATATATATATATATATATATATATATATATATATATATATATATGAAAACACTCGATTTCGATATTATTATTATTATTATTATTCAAAGATGTGTTTTTCTTATATAAACTGCCTAAGTAATTGGAAAATCGAGAAGGCTTTCATTTTTTTATCTGAAGAAAAATCGAACTTCAGACTTCCGCATCTTGTATTTTTAATTTAATTTCATTAACAAATTTTTCCATCTAATAAATATTTTATATCTAATTGTATTTATTCGAATAAAATTTTAAAAATTTCATATATTGAAATAATTCAAAAATAAAATTTTTAATTATTCCTTTTTTATCTGTATTTATTATTATTATTATTATTATAGTATAATTAACGAAAAAAAAACAATATTATATTCAAAATTATATAAATATAAAATTCATAAAATTTAAATTTAACGCAATTTAAACTATACGCCAGTACATAACATTAACTATAATTAACGTTTCCGATGATATAATATTATATATATATATATATATATATATATATATATATATATATATATATATATATATATATATATATATATATATATATATATATATGTATATATGTAAATTTTAATTATAAAAGCAAATAATTAAAATTCTATATGTTCATCGGTGAAACGCTATATAAATATAATATAAAATTTCTAATTATTAAAAAATAATATATATTTTCATATGCAGTTAGTTATTATGCGGAAAATTTAGTAGTGTAATCATAATAACATACTGAGAAAAATATTATTGCCAAACTGCACCCTAAAAAAGAAATATAACTTCAATAATAATATATCCACACACACAAATAGATTATATTATATATATATATATATATATATATATATATATATATATATATATTTATATATATATATATATATATATATATATATATATATATGGTATATATATTATATATATATATATATATATATATATATATATATATATAATCCTTCATTTTCACCCTCACATGTTTTTGCGTCTAAATTTATTTGTTTTGCTCTGCGAGGGAAAACTTAATAATCCACCTGTTTTTCCTTTTCCGTTTTCAATAAAAGTTCTAAACAACCGCAAGCTCAGTAAAAACTTCAAAATATAAACTAACCTTAGATAAAAACAAGCAACAACGAAAAACGAAGACGGTAGTGTTGATTATAATATATATATATATATATATATATATATATATATATATATATATATATATATATATATATATATATATATATATTTATATATATGTGTGTGTGTGTGTGAAATTTTATAAACAATATGAAATTTATCTTATATTGAATTTTTATCATAATAAAAATTTAATATATAATATAACACTGTGATCAAAAAGTAAGGTGAATTTGTTTATTAAATGTAAATTCTTTATTTATTCTTCCAAATCAATTCCATCCCCTTTAAAGTGGTCCTCGTCCGAGAAAACGCACTTTTACAAACGTTTTCTTCGGAATAGTCTTTCCGGTATAGCCCTTCTTCGATTCGGTTTTAAAACGGTGTCATGGCATTGGGTTTTTGAGTTTGCTTAATAGCAAGAAGTCGCACGGAGCCAAATCAGGCGAATACGGTGGTTGTGGAACGATATGAGTCGAGTTTTTGAAAGAAAGGCGCAAAGCATCAATGCAGTATGTATGATATGGTGCATTATCGTGATGAAGGAACCAAGAGTTGTAAAAACACGTGTAACTCGGAGATAATTAAGCCTTTTGACAAACAGACGCTGGGAAAAGGTTATAGACCTTGTATAGACGTATCAACCTTGGAAAAAAAATAGAATTTACCTACCTTTCTAATGCCTGGGTGTTATAAATGACAATTTCACCTTACTTTTTTATTACAGTAGTATATAATAAAAATACTTTGTTATAAATCAAATTACGTATCTCACTTTTTTATAATATAAAATAATAATATATATTATCATTATTGATAAAGAAAAATATACAAAATTAAATGCATATAAAACAAATATATTATAGACGAATTTTTATACTGTAATATTTATCTATACATCCTTTCACCCTCACTCTTATCCTTTTTTAAAATAAACAAAAGTAGTAATAACAATATTTAATAGGATATATAGTAGTGAAATGAAGGGAAAAATCTATTATATATATATATATATATATATATATATATATGTATAGAAAAAAAATAAATAAGGCAGAATGACACCGTTGGAAAAAGGGGATATTGTAGTACGTTCACAAATGATAATAAAAAATAACTTCGTCGTCCTTTGAAGAAGAGGACGAATATTTAAATTCACCCTGAAACACGACATATTTTGCGGAGGAGATACAGTGCAGGAATATTGTATAGTCATATATATATATATATATATATATATATATATATATATATACATGCCGCTAGAAAACGTTTTCGCATTTTATCGTTCGTTCTTACGTTAGTGGAATGTAGTCGGGTATGCGCATATTTATAAGGCCCGCAAGCCGCTCTTGTGGTCAGGGTCCAACTGTTATTTACCAAATTTCAAGTTCAAATCTTAACATTTGTCATTTATAATCTACTTTTTTAATAATTACCATAACGATTGAACTCGCTTACCTTCATTGAGACGTTTAGATTTGCGAGATTTGAAACTTGCGATATTATCACATATTATTTGCTTTTTATAATTATCTTCAGCAGACTTATAGACGGAGAAAGTTTATGTACTAAAATATGGTTACAAATATATCTTATTTAAAAATTATCACATACATTGAGTTGAAACCCGCATATCATTATTCTTTTTCATAATTATCACATTTGATTGAATTTGCTCACCTTTACATGACGCTTAAATGGCGAAAATTGATGCACAATAAACACGGTTACATATTTGTCATTTTTTTAATAATCGCTTACCTTCATAGATATGTTTGAATTAGCAAGATTTTGTACCGTCTAAATAAATGGTCGCACATTATTCTTTTTATTTTTTTTTATAATTTGTACACTTCGCTACGAATTAACGATTTTAATTCGTAGCGATTGAGTTCAAATAGATATACTTAAAGTAGGCAAAAGTTGAAAATTGCATTTTATTCCATTATATTTAACTATTTATCGCACTTTAATTTTGTACATACATTCATTAGGACGTTTAAATGGTGAAAATTTAGACCCGCTATATTTTCACATTTTATTTTTTAAATAATTAACAGACTTTCAGTTTGTGACAATTAAATCTACTTACTTTAATATATTGATATAAAGAGTTAAATTAATCTGAAATATTTTTTAACAATTGAAATAATTTCTCTTTATGAATATCAAAATAGATAAAAATAAAGACTTTAACATAATCGAATAATATTTTTAAAAATTGGATAATATATCAAATTCTACATATTGTATATAGAATGCACGACCAGAATCTAAATAGAAACAGAGCAATACAAATTCATAGAATTGAATTAATCTAAAAAAATCATCAAAAATCCTAAATAAACACCGTAAATTCTAAAAAAAACATTAAATTGAATAGACAAATATCCGTCACTGCATCTCCATATGTATATATTGTGTGTATTTACTATGGGCAACGGGTGAGTCGACAAAATTACACGTTGTCCCCTTTTGTTCTTGCGGTCGTCTGCGCAGAAAGGAGGTTGAGTTTTATGGGTAGTGTTAGTGTGGACCCTCCCTTAGCGCCGAAAAACCCCATCCCACAAGGAATCGCTCTCCCCCTGTTATTTGAGTTGACCAGATCCCGGTTAACAGGTTGCAGGACCTTCTTTACCGCATCGCTTTATCGTACCCGCAGGTCCTGGCACTATGGACGAATAGCGAGACCTTTCCTTAAACTTTTTGCCAAAAGATAAAAGGATATTTCGAATATATATATATATATATATATATATATATATATATACAATCCATTTATATGTGGTCGACGATATAGATATAAATATCTTCATTTTATAACAACTTCTTTTATAATAAAAAAGATACCTAATATCTTAATATTTAAATTATTTTTTATCATTTATATTAAGTACAAGTATCTGAATATTCGTATAACATTAAGTGGGACAGTCGTTTTGTAAGTTATATCTTACTTGTGTTTTTTGAGTCGTCAAAGTTTTGATGATCTTCTCTTACATCTTTTTCAAAACAACGTTAAAATTCTATCGCTTTATATTATATATAAAGCGATATTATATATCGCTTTATATTATATATACTTATTTATTCCATCATAAATAAGTCGACCACTTTATATTTACACATATATACCATATATATATATATATATATATATATATATATATATATATATATATATATATATATATTAAAATTTAAGTGTTAAATTTGCAAATCGTTATCATAAGTTTTAATATAAATAAAAAATGTTTAATGTTGAATATGTATACATTAAAATCGATACTGAAAATTTATTTTATCACTTTTTTTAATGAATTATATTTTATTTTCATACCGAATTAATTTTATTATTTTAATAGATAATGCATTAAAATTTTAATAAAACCTTATAAATGACTCGTTTAGAACCTTAAAATTTATTTCTATATATGTATATATAGTATTTAAAATATATATTTATTTTAAAAAACTCCATTGTTTTTCTGAAAGAAAGGACGAAATCGTTCGCTACTCTATTCTTTATTATTATTTTTTCATTTTTTTCAGCATTTATACATTGATACTCGTATTAATATACCAATAATACATATATCTATATTTGAATAGAATTTTAAACATTTAAAGCTGTGTTTTCTTTTCAATATATTCAGAGGAAAATGCGATTTAAATATTTCACGTTTTCCGAACCCAACTAAGAGTGAAAATTTTCGAAAACAGTCCGAATAGATATAATAACACATTTTCAACCTATCATATATTATTAATCTGTATTTTTAAAATATACATTTATATCGCATAAATATTATTATATTATAAAAATAATATTATGTATTAATTTTTTTTTCACATATTAAATAAATTTATCAAAATATATTTCAACTTGAACGACCATATTTAACTTTCTTTATGAGAAATTTTCTGTATAAAATAATTTTAAAATAAAAATTATATAATATAAACACCGTATTCTTTCGTAAGCTCGAAACTTGGCTTCGGTTATATTTTGAAAAATTCATATCGGCAACTCTATGCCAAACTTTCAGAGTTTACTGAGAGATTTGACATGATTACATTTCAATATTTTACTTTATATCTACTTGTTGCGCAAAAGGATATTGCGAATATCCTTTTAGTCCTTTAGACTAAAACCATCGTTCGTCCGGATTTTCTATCCCACTATATAATATTATATAATATTTAGATATTTATATGAATATCATAAATCGCTTTATATAATATTGATATTTTTTTCTATATATCGACCGAATTTTATATATAAATTCTGTTTGTGCTTTTAAAAATTTTGGTATTATATTGTTTTATGATATGAATTTAAACCGCATTTGATTACTATAACCGGCGATATCGTCGAGACCTGTTGAATGAGATCAACAATATATTTTTTTTAAAGTTCCGGCACTCCGAATAAATATGAATTACAATGGAAAAACGAATTGGGTGTGGAAAAAAAATCGCCACGTTATATTTGTTTTTTTTTATTTGATAAATTATATATGCATGAAAAAGTTAAATAAAGAGGAAAAAATTTAGGGGTACTAGTCGGTGGAAAAAAAATTGGAAAGGGTCCGAGTTAATTTCGAATTGTGTTTTACAGGACGCGGGCCACTTTTTCGAATATATTTATTTATTTATTTTTTGGTATATTTTATTTTTTTATCGTTGTACTTTGAACGTTTTTTATGTTTGTTTGTTTGCTCGTTTGCTTGTGTTCTTGTTTATTTTTTTTTTTTTTGAAACCTCGTTATTATTTAGTAATAATATTCACGACTAAAAGCTTGAGCAAAAAATTCGCTTAATATTAATAAGGGGGGGATGAAAAGTTGAATTAGAGCCAAAACAAACCCCGCGACGCGACTAAAATATGATTTAAGAGGTTAAATTTTAATTGAAACGGATATAAAAATAATATATTTTTCTGTTCTCCTATATTTTCATCGAAACTTTCTTCCGGATTCCAGCTGCGTAACGTAATTAATTTTAAATCTGAAATAATAATAATAATGGAGCAAAAAAAACGAGGCCGATGCCCCACTGACTATAGCGAACTAATTTTTATATGATTTATAATCATATGTTTTAATAAAAAAAAAAACTATATACCATATTACATATATAAAAAATATATTTGTAAAATATAATTTTTTATAATAAATGTTTAATATTAAAATTATCAAACTTAATTATTATCGTATGATTTTTTTTTCTTGAACAAAAAAAATATATAATGCATGAAAGGAGATTTTTTTAATTTTTACATAAAAAAAATTTATATAGAAAATACAAAAAAATATTTTGGTTAAAAATAATATAAAATTATTTTATTTATTTATTTATCCTAAGGGGTTAAATACTAATATACAATAATAGTTATATTAATTTATGAAAAATATATAGAAATGAAAATTAGTTTCAAAATATATTACATAATATGTGACATCTATTAATAAAATACGCGACAAATCGTCAATTCAAACACTATTCTAAATAAATAATATCAAAATAAAAGAATATCATAAATAAAAAATAAATAAATAAAAATTATTCTCACACGTATTTCATACAGCATAACAATAAAATTGTTCACAATATCAAATTCGATGTGCGACAAGAGATTTTTACACCCATCTTTTCCAATACCACAATATGCAACGATAAACGCCGCAACGGTTTCAACCACCCTCAAGCCCACCCAATACTTTTCCCGGCAACCCCATCCAATACCCCCATCAACCCTCTAGAGTACGATTCGTTCGAAATTGCAGTTGTTGCATTGTATACAGTAGCCGACAAAAGCGATGCGTTAAATTGAAAACACTTTGAACTTTGTTGTGTTTGTCGACTATCGATTCCTATATATATATATATATATATATATATATATATATATATATATATATATTGCTTTGTGCTATTAGTGCATCGTTTCCGCCGCAAAAATCTAAAGTCGCATCCATATCCAAAGATTTTAGTTTTGTATGTGGGATGAGTTTTGCGATTTTGTCGCACACCTCACATATGGAATACTGCTGAAGCTGAAAAAAAAAAATATATATATATATACATAGTCCATTGTATGAATTTTTCAGTCGAAATTTGTCCGAAACGTAAAATATTGCACGGAAAAATTCATGTTTTATTTATTCCATTGCGAAATATTCCAACTATCGAGCGTTTCGGCTTCAGTTTGATGGCACGTGTAAAAATCCAATGTCGTAACATAAAATATACAACGATACCCGGTCGTGTTTTCCATTTACTTTTGCCGGGTGAACAGCTTCATTGTTGCTTCGAAAATATTCAGAATGTGTGTGTGTGTCAGAAGTTTTCAAACTGTGCCCTGAGATATTTCAACGTGTCGTAGAATATTTTATATTTTAAACTATATCGTGTGAATATAATAGAAAATGGTTACACACGTCGTTTATATGCATATAAAAATATATTATTATTTGATTTTACATTTTCATCCGCATCTTGCAATACTAGACTAATTCAAAAATAGTATTACATATTAATTTTAAAATTAATTCCCGCATTAATTCATTAAAATTTTTATTTGTTAAAATATTATATATATATATATATATATATATATATATATATATATATATATATATATAATTTTTAACCTTTCATCGACCTCGTTCATTGTCACAATACTGTGCAATAATATATTAACTCGAAACACTACACTGCACTCGATAACAACATAGTGTATCTGATTACGACGTGTACAACATGATAAATACCGCATTACAGTGTCAATACAGTACTTTATATGATGACTACATCTGACAAATATCGTATTACACATGACAATACAATAAAATTACTATAATAAAATATTTTATATTTCGTTATATATAAACATTATATTTATTTTTTTATGAATTATATTAAACGGCCCGCATGATGTGTGTTAAGTAAATATCTAATCTTTCATCGCTCATAATGTATATTGCAATTATATCTAATGATATATAATATATTCAGTGCGAACACGAAAAGGAACTAAGAGAATATTCCAACACATCCAAGGCTCAAGAAGGTCTTAAAAAGGTTCCAGTAATTCAAAAGATTATTATTATTATTATTACCGAGGGAATATTACATATATTACTGAATTTATAAGAGAATTTTCGTATTATGGTTTCTAATAAAAAAAACCGTAAAGAATGTTTTTTAATATTTAAAATTACTCGTGTAATGAATCATGACGAGCAACTAAACATCCTCCGTAGTAAAATAAATATCATCTTTTCATTATATCCTTTTACATAAGCAAGAAAAAAAATGAAAAAAAATTTGGGGGGTGGGTTTAATATTTAGTAGCTGGAGACAAAAATGTCTTTTAAAACTAATTAGTGTTTTTATAAGATTAAAATCGGCGAACCGTGACAGATTTTTTAGAGGCGGTTTACTGATTTTTTTATTTTATTTTATTTTTTTTATTCTAACGATCACGTTGTCGATACTTTTTGTAGGATTTGTGTTTTTAATACGTTGAAAATGTATTAAATTAAGCTTTATTAAGTATTAAATTCGTCGCATATAAAATATGATAAAAGTTTTATATTATTATATAATATAAATAATATTACGGCATTAGAAATCGTTTAAAAACAATTTTATTTATTTATATTATATTTAAGTACTATCTGATTTATAATTTAATTGTATAAAGATTTGATATATTATCGTACTCTTTTTATCATTTTATTAAGTGGAAGATTATTTTTTGTAATTAACCTAAATGTAAATAAATATAAGTAAGACGTATTATTAATGTCTGCAATTAAAATTAATTTACGAAAAGACTTCATTAAACATTTTTTTCTTTTTTGAGGAAAAACCAAATAACCATTATACAAAAAAAAAATATGATAAAAAATGTACATAAACACACACACACACACACGTACGAGTAAATTAAATTGCAAATATCGCAATATATATATATATATATATATATATATATTATTTAAAGTTGGGAAAATGGAAAAACGAAACTAGGCAACGGCGGAAAACCGAAGAGAGAAAGAATGAGAGTGAGAGAGAATGGCGGCCGAAAAATAAAAATGGAACAAAAATGACAGAAGTGAATTGTCGCATTAGTGCGTGGGACGAGCGTTAAAGGCGAGCATGATTTATTGGGTCAACGGACCGGGAATGGAGTTGCTCTGTAGTCAAACGTGACTCGCATTCGACCCACAAAACGACACAAACGCAAAATTTCATAAATTACTCAACACTTTTAATTTATAAAAAATAAATAAATATCATTTATATTAATAGATCTATTGAAAATTATGTCCATTTTATACAATATATTATACTACTGTGATCAAAAATTAAGGTGAGATTGTCATTTAAAACGCCCAGGCATTAAAATGCTAGGTAAAAAGATGGTCTTGAAATCTATACCGGAAAAAGACTATTTCGAAGAAACGTTTGTAAAAGTGCGTTTTATCGGACGGGGATTACTTTGAAGGGGATCAAATTGATTTGGAAGAATAAATAAAGAATTTATATTTTTATAAAAAAAAATTCACCTTATTTTTTGGTCACAGAGTTATATAACATCACACTGCTCGATTAAAACAATAAATAATATTATTTTTTTATAATACCATATATACCATATATATATATATATATATATATATATATATATATATATATATATATATATATATATATATATATATATAATGTAGCATGCCCGCAGTGAATGTGCTTTCGGTGTGCGTGCGTGTCTCTTATGATGTAATGTAATGTAATAATAACGTTTTGCGTGTAAATTAGTGATAGCGTGTACATCCACTTTGCATATTCCCGTCCCAGAGGAGAGGTCAACAAAACGACAGCTTTGCGTGTCCCGCGAGTATACAGTTAAAACGGACGATAAGTACTTAACGTTAACGCTGAATATTTCCTCTTTTGTCTCTTACACACACACATTTATATATATATATATATATATATATATATATATATATATATATATATATATATATATATTTGGTACTTGTCATAACCCAGTTGGTTATCTTGTAGAATACTTGTCCACTATACTACATAAAACAGGTCACGAGTTTGAATCCCGACGAATATCACTTGAATATTTTCATTTTATATAAAATATAACTTTATTTATAATTTTAATATAAAAAAATTCAAATAAAATATATAAATAAGCTACTGGAAAAATATTTTTATTCGTTATATTTTATACACACACACACACACACACACACACACATATATATATATATATATATATATATTAATATAGTATTAAAAAATATATTCATGATTTTTCTCTTTATTATAGTTTCCGATAGAAAATTCTTTTCGTCGGCCATAATAATAATTCTTTTATTGTGTTTAATTAATAAATAAATTTCTTTCTCACCGAATAAAATAAAATAATTCGAATTTTTACACATTGATTTGTAAAAAAATAAATTTACATGTAAAAAAATAAATTTACATGTTTAACAGACTTCTTTATGTGCGTATTTCAAAAAATCGTTTTTAAAAGTTGAATTTTTCAAGATCAATATTGATACGAAACGAAAAATATTTTTTTATCACATTATATTATGAATAGTATTATATTATTTAAAAAAAGATAAGAATGATGTTCAAAAAAATTTTACAGCTAAAAGTTTTCTTATTATTCTCTGTTATATATACCATAGTTTATTTATTTTGAAATTAAATTAAAAAAATCTTTAGAAATTTATAAAAAAAAAATAGTAAATCGAATTTTCAAATCTTCCATATTAATATAATATATATTTTACAAATCATGCGTCAAAAACTAAATTTTCAAAACATTTTTTTAAAGATGAAAGATCATTTTCATATAAATTTTATATTATCATTTAGTTTTTTACAAATTAATTTTCAAGCACCATTATTTTTGTCGTATTTCATACATTACTATTGTATTATTGATCATATATTTGCTGAAAAAACGACGTTTTGATAAACCGCTATTAATTTATTATTTTTATCATAAAATTTCATCGAATTCCTATATAAATATTTAATGAATAAATATAATTTATTCAACGTTTACTCCAATAAGGCACACTAATTTTGTATTGTAATACGAAATAAACGACTTCAGATCAGCAAATTTTCATATATTTTTTACTATTCCAAAGATAGAGTTTCATTAATTTATTTCTTTTGTAGTAACAAAATAATAATTATTTTAAAATAAATATTTTTTTAATAAATTTCAGATTCATTTGTGTGAAACGGACGGCGGTGCTGAATACAACAACGGCTGTTCGACATTTCACAAAAAGCAACGTGTCCTTGTCAAATCCCTATGGAGAGGAACTTCCGAAACAATCAAGTGAGTCCTTCGTATTTATTTCGATGACGAGAAATATTTTCATATAAGAAAAATAATTTAATTATTTACATAATCTTTTTTTAAATAAATATATCTAAAAATATTTATTAAAAAATCGATTTAAATATTTAAACTCATTTACTGTTTTTATTTATTATTTTTAATCTTTTGAACTTTTCATATATTTTATTTTTTTGATACTATATTTATTTTTCAACAATAACATCAGAACATCAGATTATATATATATATATATATATATATATATATATATATATATATATATATCTAAAATAATTTAATTGAATAAATTAAAAAAATCTAAAAAAAATATTTATGTATTAATATTAATATTATCGATATTATTTATACATCGTAATAGAACTGAAAATTATTAAATTACAAATTTTATGGTATATACGAAACACAGATTGAAATTTTATATAATTAAGCTATCATCTTTACAACTAATCATTATATATATATATATATATATATATATATATATGTGTGTGTGTGTGTGTGTGTGTGTGTGTGTAAATATATTTTAATTTAAAATAATTTTAATACATTATTTATAATAAATATTTTATTTAAAACAACAATATAAATTTTTCAAAATTGAAAACAAATTTATTGTTAATTTCGTTAATCGAATTACGCTAATATAATATATATAATTTATCCATTATTAAACTAAAAAAAAATACAATAAATTTCAATAAATCGAAAACATTCTAGTTTAACTAAATTAATTAAAATATTCAGATCAAATTTCATCCAAAAACTATTAAATCAAACACAAAATATCACTAATCTCCCAAAAATGCATTAATTCTTTTTTATTTTAATTATATTAAAATATTTAAAAAGTATTTTTAACCCTTCAACAACCTCATTCACTGTCACAGAACTATTGTTCTGTACGAATCGAATTACGCTAATATAATTTAATCATTATTAAACCATAAAACATTCTGGCTTAATTAAATCAATATATATATATATATATATATATATATATATATATATATATATATATAGTATATTCCGTTTTTCGTTGTACAGACGCAAATTAATTATATGCTGATGACACATACCTTTAACCGCAGATTAACGTTCTCGATTTCCGATTACACGACTCAACCACTAACCATATATTATATACAGTACTAACGATAATACGTCGCTAATTAATAGTTGAAACTGGAGCATTTCAGATATTTTCACTGACATTCAATTTGTCTGTTTACTGATTGATCATTGTTTGTTTATCGTCAGCGCGAAACATTTTGTGGACCGCGTGTACGAATTTGCGGTCAATTATTTATATTTAACATGCGATTTTATCTCGTTTATTATTATTATAAAAATGATTATTTTTTATTTTATTTTATTTAAATATTTATTTCTAGGAAAGAATTTTTGAGAGAAACGACGTGGTTAGCGAATTTGAGAGATCCAAACGTGGCTAGAGTGGCGGGCGCATGTTCTGCTGAACCACCCTGTGCTTTAACGTTGCATTCAGAACTTGGAGATTTACCGGAATTTTTGAGTCATCAGGCTGAAAATAAACAATCGTCGACACTTAGGTAAATATTTAAATATATTATATTCTTCAAAATATAATATATATATATATATATATATATATATATATATATATATATATATATATATATATATGATTTAAATTATCAATAATATTTTAATACTAAAAATATTTATATAATAGCACCATCATAATCTACACTATTATTAAATTAACCAGTGATTATTATATATATTTAATCCAAAATTTATTTTAAAATTATTTAAATTAATAATTATATTACATAAATCATAAAAGGAATGAATAGAATAAAAATATATAAATAATACATTCAATATTAATTCCTTCATTTATAACTCCAAAGAACTATTTTCATTAAAAAAGTAATTCTTTTATGTAAACTTCGGTTTAATTACTTACATTTTATAACTGAAATTACTTTCTTTTTTGCAGAGAAAAACTAATTAATACTCTATATATTTAAGAAATAAAAAAATATTAAAAATGTTTTAAATTTCGCTTCGAATTTTTATTTTAATTATAAATCTACACGTGGGCATTGAAAATGAATTATAATTTTTATTGTAAAGAAAATAAAATAATATTTACAAAAAATAGTAGACTTTCGTAAAATTGTATACGCTTTTTTTGATTTATATACGACATTTTGACCCATTATTTCATTTCGGATTCGATAAAAATATATATAGAATATCTTCGATATATATATATATATATATATATATATATATTATTTTGAACACCCGCATTTATAAGACTATTTATCCGAAAAATTTCACAATATTCGTCGTAAAAAATATACACAAAATGGACCGTGTAAATAAAATTGAATATCGATAGAAATATATATATATATATATATATATATATATATATATATATATATTTATATATATTTATATATATATATATATATATAATATATATATATATATAATATATATATATATATATATATATATATATATATATATATATATATATAAATGGGTTAAATTTTTCCAAACGCTATTTGCCATATATACAAATACATTAACAACCAACAATTTTAGGAAAATTTGTGATTTCACTGTATTTTAAGACATTTTACGTATAAAAAATATACATTTTTTGTGATAGAAATATTTAATTATAATTTGAAAGTATATATTCCCAATTATTAAATTTAGTATATAAAATGTACAATAAATTTTAGATTTATCAATAAAAATAAATATTTTTAATAATATATATATATATATATATATATATATCATATAATCGTAAAGAATGGAATACTATGTAATGCTTAAAATGTATTTCTGAATATGAAATTTTGTTTCGATTTTTGTAAAAATAAAATCAAAGTATTAAATGTAATATTGCATTTTTACGGCAAATTTTCAAATGAAAAACTGTCTAAAACACACAACATTTCAATAAAAAAACTAAAACTAAAAACTCTACCCGTCGAAACATATAACAGTGGAAAAAATGATCGAATTTTCTCTCGATTTTTCGTTTATAATCCAAAATTTAAAAAAAAATAAAATAAAATCACTTTTCAACCGTCGTATTATATCGGGAGAAAAAAAACACAAACAATTTTAAAATCGTGATGTGAAAAACTGCGATTTTTCTCGTCGTTTTACCGCGTCGTTGTTGTTTTTCTTTCGTCTCGTTTTTTCTGTGTGTGTGTGTGTGTGTGTGTGTGATCGCGGAAAAATTTTCATTCCGCACAAACCATGAAACACAAATCGAAAATTTTCGCTTCGATTGACGCAAATCAAAAGCATATTTATTTATTTACATTCGCGTATTTGTTTATGCGTACGCACAAAGCGCATATTTTGTTATTTTTCTTCGATAATTTTCCATATTTTCCCCTTCGATCGTTTCCATATACGTTCTTATTCAAAACACTGTTTACTTCTCGGCTATTTTTTTTTCATTCTTTCTCTCTTAATAATAAATATTGTTGATTCAGATGTGAAATTCAATATTTTTTTCATTTTCAGTTATGGCTGCCTCATATATCTAGCGACCCAAATTGCATCCGGAATGTCGTATTTAGAATCGTTGAATTTAGTACACAGGGATCTAGCAGCTAGGTAAGTTTATATTTAATCTAAATTTATTTAAAATTTTATAATATATCACTAATACTATATGTCATTCTTGATCATTTTTTTTCGTAAATATAAACGATTAAACTCATTCATTAATTTTGTGTAATTTAATTATCGAAATTTAAAAAAATTACCTCACTTATTCATCACAGTTTTCTAATTGAATAAATTATTTGTGTAAAGTAAATTCTTTATTTATTCTTCCAAATCAATTTCATCCCCTTCAAAATAATTACCGTCTGAAAAAAAACACACTTTTGTCAACGCTCTTACCAATTCTCGAAACAGTCGGAATAGTCTTTTTCCGGTATAACCTTCAAGACCTTCTTCGATTCGGTTTTTATCTGCTCAAAGGTGTCAAAACAACGTCCCCTGCATTGGCCTTTTGAATTTTCTGAATAGCCAGAAGTCGTACGGATCCAAATCGTGCGAATACGGTGGTTGCGGAACAATATGAGTCGAGTTTTTTGGAAAAAAGGCGCAAAGCACCAATGCAGTATGTATGACATGATGCATTATCGTGATGAAGAATCTAAGAGTTGTAAAAACACGTATAACTCGGATATATTTAAACCTTTGGACAAACAGACGCTTGGCAAATATTATAGACTGTCCTACCAACATAGGAAAAAAAATTACAATTTACCTGCCTTTCTATGCCCGAGAATTTTAAATGACAATTTCACCTTACTTTTAGTATATGTTCGTAAAATTTTCAGTATAATTAACATATCATTCAATTTTAATTTTAATATTGGATAATACATAATTAATCATATATTTACACACACACATTAATATATATATATATATATATATATATATATATATATATATCAACATTAATTGAAAATATATTCTTCTTAAATAAAATTTTATGCGATTATAAAATGTATTTTACAATCAATTTTTAACTCCAAACTTGCATTATTTTTTAACGACAAATTAATGATTAACTCTTTTATATATCGCCGTGTCTAAATTTAAAATATTGCCTACTCAACACCTAATAAATGATTTAATTGAAATGTTGATCTTGAAAACTATTATTTATTTATTACACATATGATTTATTTTAATAAATTATAGTAATAGAAAAAAAAAGATGGAACGCGACCGAAAAAAAAATAACGATAATTATTATTAATAAGCGGTCGTAATTTTTAATCGTTTTATAAATTTCACAAAGTGGAGGCCGAGGACAATCGTTAAATTAGCCTCGTAAAATATTATAACATTATATTATTATTATTATTATTATTATTATTATTGTACGGCGTTATAAAATTAAATAGTCTACTCGCTCGTGAAACTCGTTTAACATTTATACGCACAATATACGAAAAGGAAAATCGTGTTTTCCACGATGAAATAATGACGTTGTTAAAACAAATATAACAATGTTGTACGTATTTATCTATACACACACACACGTACGTATTTATCTATACATATATGTTGATGTATATATATATATATATATATATATATATATATATATATATATATATATATCAACACAATGAAAATCGATTAACACGAAGTGCTGTGTTTCGTGTAAATTAAAATTTTTAAATTGAACCAAACCGCGATTAGAAAGCATGAATATAAATTAATAATACGTTCGGCTTTTTCACTTACATAGTAAACCGCTAAATTTGATTAAAAAGTACAGATTATAGCTATTTTTTTTCTTTAGCTATCTGTTTTTTTTTTTAATATCTGTCTAATATTAACACATATAGAAAAATCAAATTGTATCATCAACGTTCTAAATTATAATATATATATATATATATATATATATATATATATATATATATATATATATATATATATATATATATATAATATTATTTAAAAAAAAACCTCGGTTTTTATTATTTAATATGAAAATGTATTATTATCGAGTGCTATGTTCAATTTTAACGGTAATTCAACAATTTGCAAAACCGTCCGACGTACATTTCCGCACGTGAAAATTCATGAATATTAATGTTGCCCGTTTCGAACATACGATATGGTTCGTTATATGCAAAATGACCGATTCGCAACATTATCGGCTTATTTACATTACATACACACGCAACAAATGTTCTGGTGTTTCTCAACATGTTTGTCAACAATGTATCATTTTTAATATGACATTTTTATTACGATAAAAATCGTTTTACGATATCTCCAATTTACGAATTCTACTGTTTTATATATAAATATTTTCAATACAAAATTTTGTCATTTTTCTCTATTTATAATAAATTGAAATAACAATAAAAGTCGTAAGAAAACTATTATATTGCGTCATTTGGATATTTAACACGTTCGCACCGGCGTATACCACCGGTGGCTCACAACAGACTGTCTCAGAATTCGGAAATGTAAATTTCATATATTACGATTCTTATAATATTAAATTCAACACTTGTCAAATGATAGAATAAAAATATATCTTGCTTTTTATGATATTTATAGAGATAGAAATTCTCATTAATCCGAATTATGCTCTCCATCATGTTTAGCAATTTGATGTATATTCACTGTCAGTACATCGTTATAATAATATTATCGATCATTTTTCTTTCACATGAATTTTCTATAAAAATAAATTGTATATATTGAAAAGGTGTAATAATATATTTTTATATGCATTTTAACGATTAATTTGACAAAAAGAATATTCCATTATAATAAAGCTTCATATCGATTTTTGTGCTTATAAAACAAAATATATAATAATACAAATCGAATAGAGATTCTTTTATAGAATTTATTGACAATATTTTTATTAAAATAAAAAAAAACTTTTTAACCGTGTTTAGACGAGATATGTCGAATTTGAATATAAAATTCAATGAAAAAAAGTTATCAATGAGATAGCAGCAAAAAGTTGACCGATTTCAGTTGAATTTCTTTATCGTCTATGCGAATATAATATATATATATATATATATATATATATATATATATATATATATATATTTAATAATGTTAATTTAAAGCGGCACAAGGACTTAATAATCACTGAAACAAGGCACTCGTCAAATAAGAAGCCTATAAAGATGCAAATTAAGACGTGAAGTCGGAGAAACGTTTAATTGGAAAAACAACGAGATATCTCGCCATCACGTTATTTTTCCGACGACTTCCATAATTAATTCTACATATTTCCATCATAATGGATTCTTTTTTGCCATAGAATAGAACCTCGAGGCTATATAATGGAATAGACGGTGAAAACTTTTTTTGTACCCCTGCAAAAAAAGGGGGGAAAGTTTTGTGCACAAAAAAAAAGAACCGGAACACAATAAAGGGCGTTTAGTCGCGGAACTCGAGCGCTAACTTTCATTATTCATGATAGGAAAAGTTGCGATTTTCTCGTTATATACTTTCGCTTGTTTTTCCGGCGGTTTTTCCGACCTCGTATGCCAAACTTGTATCCCACGCGCGCATTTTTTTTTATAACGCGTATGTTTATTTAAGCATATTTTATATTCTCTATATATATATATATATATATATATATATATATATATATATAAATACAGTGGTGGAAAATTGCTTTAAAAATAGAATATGGCATTTATAAAATTCATATTATATATATTTTTTTTAAATAACAAAAATAATTATAAAATTATCAACATTAGAGCAAATTTTTCTAATAATATTAATTTACTTAAATATGTGTATATATATATATATATATATATATATATATATATATATATATATATATTAATTTATTATGGCTTTTGATATAGTATATATTTTTATTGCATAATATTATATAAAAATTTTAATAATTTATTTTATAAATAAAGAAAAACTTTCTAAATCTATTTATTTTTTTTACATCCGATGTTTAACTATATTTATTTTTTTTAATTATTAAAAGTTTATATATAAATTTTATTCCGGAAAATTGCTACATACAAATTAAATACGCTGTAAGCTTACAAAGCTATCAAAGCTTACAAAGTATAAAAATCAAAACCAAATATTAATTAAAAGAAATAATTTCTTTATGTAATAATATAAAAGTATAAATAAATGTACGCCACTTTATATTAACCTGTATAATATATATATTTATAAATATATATATATATATATATATATATATATATATATTTATATATAAATATATATATATATATATGTTTATATATATATATATATATATATATATATATATATATATATATATACGTTCATAAACATATTTGATGTGAACGGAGGTGGAAAAACGTTTTTAAATTAATATTCTTTTGATACGGGGATGAAATAAAGGAATAAAGTAAGACGCGGTTTTCGCGGAAAATAAAGGAAAAGTTTCGACAGCGATTACGCAAGCGCGAACGAATTTTCCCGGGGTTTTTCCTTTTTCCGTTTTTTTTCTTTTTCATTCCACCTCCTCCTCCTTCTTTCGACGTCTTTTCGCTCGACTTTTTCCATTCGTATTGTCTTCTCGCTTTCTTCCTCTTTGTTGTCTTCTTTTCTTTCATGAGAAAACATATATATTTATATGTATATATATATATATATATATATATATATATATACGCATTTTGTTCTTCTTAAGTCTTGTATTACTTTCGGGCGAAAACTTTTCCAACGACGAAATTTTCAATTTTGCGTCGTGTTTCGCGTCCGTTAAAACAATAGATGTATAAATAAATAAAAATTTTCACTTCACCATTTTTTTTTCTTCTACTCAGCACACCCACACACACACACCTATATGACCGAATATAAACTTTATATATAAAGTCTCTAAACATCAAAGGGAATAAATGTATGAAACATATATGCTGGAATTTTCATTCTAAAAAAATCTTATTTATACAAAATCTTTTTATGAAAATTGTAATATATCAATATTTTAAATAAAAATAATAAATTAATTTTGGTAATTTTTTTGTCTTTTTTTAATATGGAGCTACATAATATTATTCATAATAATATTGAAATGTGAATATGTAAGCAACTAACATGTACGAGTCCTGAAGGAAGACAAGACAAGACAAGACATGACATGACATAACAAAAGACCCGGAAAAGGTCATCGAGGGAAATCAACGTGAGATAGAGAATTGAACAATTTTCCACACACGAGTTCTTCTCGCTGTATATATATATATATATATATATATATATATATATATATATATATATATATATGATGTTTCGTTTTTCACTTTTTATTTATTATTATTATCGTTGCTCACTTTTCAACACTGAAATTCAAATCTGATAATATATATATATATATATATATATATATATATATATTTACATCAAAGAGAACTATATAAGATATGAAATATTTTTCAATATAAATATAATAAAATATATGACATATCATCTATCATTAAAATTTTTATAAATGTACATGACGATTGAAATATTAATATATAAAAAACAAAATATAAATTCCTATGGACTAAGAATATTTAATATATATTTTAGGTTAACTTAATTCAGAATACATATTAAAAGAACATATTTCATTATCAATCAATTTTTCTTCATTATATTGATAAATTACGAAATATAATTTACTCACTTCCGTTAAATTTGGTAATTAATTTTAATATTATACATATTCACTATACATATTAAAAAAATATATTTATACAGCAGCTAAACACTTTTAAAAAACAACGACAACAAAAAAACGACTCATAAGAGTCATAAATTGGACAAAATTATAAACACAAAGGTGAGATTGTGTTGAATTTTGCGCTCAAATTGTACATCGAAAATTCTGTGTCCGTTAAATAAATATTATGTTGAAGATAATTTTAATAATCGATATTTTTTAGTCTATTAATAATATATTTAATAAATAGAAAAATCGTTAGAAGTTAAAATTGAATGCTATGAATTTTTTTTCTACATAAAAAAATTTATCTGTTTTATTAAACAAAATATATAATTAAAAATATAAGCATTAAAATACAATTCGATTTATTAAAAAATATAATACATAATTGAAGTGATTGATAATCGAAAGATTTTCAACCAGCAGATCGTTTTCGTCATAAAAACTTTCGAAGCTTACAAAGCACAAAAAACGTCCTCGGCATCGATTTAATACGATATAATTTCACCGCCCAAAGCTATTTTGCAAGCTTTTAAAATGTACTCTGGAGTATATCGTGTGGCCCGATTATATTATATAAACTAATTGCCCCCCCTAGTGATGTGGACCGTCCTTTAGACGCGTTACGCGCGCACACATTACACACTGACGCGCCTACTGCGCACTTTTACGACACGAACTTTTAATCGCTCTAATGAGATTGCAGTTAAATTAATACGCATATATATATATATATATATATATATATATATATATATATATATATATATTATGCGACTGTCGCTAATTACGTATAATTTATGCGTGACATACGTCTGACATTCTCAACTCTATTTTTATTTGAATCATAAAGTATTTAATATACTGCTGTGATCAAAAATTAAGGTGAAATTATCATTTAATATTTTCGGGCATTAGGAAAGCAGGTAAATTGTAATTTATTTCCTAGATTGGTAGGACTGTCTATAACATTTGTCAAGCGTCTGTTTGTCAAAAGGTTACTTATCTCCGAGTTACAAGTGTTTTTACAACTCTTGCTTCCTTCATACCATTCTATATTGGTTCTTCGCGACTTTTTTTTAACCAAAAACTCGATTCATATCATTTCTTAAGCACCGTATTCGCTTGATTTTACTTCGTGCGACTTCTGACTATTCAGTAAACTCAAAAAGCCAATGCGTGGACGCCGTTTTGACACGACTGAGGAGATAAAAACCGAATCATAGAAAATCTTGAAGGCTATTCCAAAAGAAAAAAGACTGTTTCAACTGTATCGAAAACTGGACAAAGCGTTGGCAAAAGTAGAATGAAATTGATTTGGAAGAGTAAATAAAGAATTTACATTTTCAAAAAAAAAATAAAAATACAAATTTAAATAATATATGCTTACTTAACGTAACGAAAACGACAAATCGATTATTGTATTAATAAAGGTTTTAAAAATTTAAAATACACTCGATACAGTGCTATAAAATTTGTAAAAAATAACATAGTTTTTAATACTTTGTAAATTGAACCGTTTTGAAACTTTCCCTTCCAGGAATTGTATACTCAGCAAGGACTTCACAGTTAGGATTTCGGATCATGCGATGTACTGCGATCGTTACGATCAGGATTATTACACTAGCGATACTAAATCCCGTTTACCAATACGCTGGATGTCATGGGAAAGTTTACTATTGGTAAGTAGACCACATTATATATATATATATATATATATATATATATATATATGTGTGTGTGTGTGTGTGTGTATGTATGTATGTATGTATGTGGAAAAACGAGGATTGAAAATATCTGCTTTGAAAAACTTTTCATCACTTAATGAAAGTTCTTCATCATCGCGTCGAAACTTTATACGAGATTTTAATTCCATTAAAGTTGTAATATAGAACTTTAGTTTCATTATATTTTCGATATAATCAATAATGAAATATTCGTATTTTTTTAATATCAATATATTTATATAGCTGAAATTTGATAGAAATCATCGTTTTACCCATTTTAATTAGAGTCAACGGTACGAAACTAATATCTTATAGGGTAAAAGGTGGCGATTGTAAAATTACTGGAATATTTTAATATATATATATATATATATATATATATATATATATATATATATATATATATATATATATATCTTACCCCTAAGCACTCTTCGGTCCGGTAAAACCGATAATTATCCTTAGTATGAATTTTCACGTGATTTTCTATAATAGAGTTAACCGTGCATCTTGAATATTTCGGATATTCTAGTTTTGAACCACTTGAGATTTATCGGGAATGTTCGTAATTTTACTCATGAAATGTATACTTTAATATATATATATATATATATATATATATATATATATATATATATATACGCGTGTGTGTGTGTGTGTGTGTGTGTGTGTGTGTGTGTGTGTGTGTGTGTGTGTGTAGCGATATAGCTTCAATCGTATATAATTTGATTATAATCTATTAAATTTATATTTATTAATATACATTTAATCATTGACTATAATGCATGTATAATAGAATAGAAGTTGTTTAATTTAACTGTTGATTAATTTCTTAAAAATATTACATCTACTAATTCTGTATTTTTTGAATTGATTAAAAATTATTCAATTTGATCAAAATTATATTTTGTTCATTTAAAGTCAATTAAATGAACAAATGTTATATATATATATATATATATATTTTAAATAAATAACGTATTTATAAAGCAGCTACCTTATTTGTTTTTCACAAAAAAAAAGTAAACTTTGATATTTTTGAGAAATCTGTCACTCTGTCCACTTTACTATAAATCTCTTAAATTATACTTTGCTACTTACATCTACCATATACTTGTGTAATTACAAAAATAATAAAATATGAAGTATAATTTTCACAAACATTATATTATATTTGCATATGAGAAATATATTTTTAAAAGTTAACGTGTGTTAGGTCATTAGAAGTATACAAATTTTTATTATAAATATTTAGTTTATTAAAATTAAATTGAAAATATTATAAAACTAACATAATAATCATCAAAATTAACAAATTAACAATTCATCTAACGATCGTGCTATTACGCATTTATATTAGCGTGATATTTTATATATATGTATGTGTGATGACGTAAGTCGTTCGGCGCGCGTCGTCGTCGGCGAGCGATGGCGCTAGTGTATTATATATATATATATATATATATATATATATATAATTTTCATTTAATCAGATAACAATATTGGTATAGTCACTTGATTGTACCAATATTGTTTATTGCTTTTACTTATATATATATATATATATATATATATATATATATATATATATATATATATATATATATATATATATATATAAATACCATATATATAAGTATGATAATGAAGATTTTTTAATTAATTTGCATATTAAATGTTTGTATAGGGTAAACACACTCCGATGAGCGACGTATGGTCATTCGGTGTTACATTATGGGAGCTTTTGACGCTTTGCACACAGCAACCACTCGGCGAGCTTACGGCGGAGCAAGTGGTCGAAAATGCGGCAAGATGGAGGAACGGTTCCGGCCGTGCACCCCCGCGACCTCCCGTATGTCCCCGTGAACTGCACGCCCTGTTACTTCAATGCTGGCAGAGAAGACCCGCGGACAGACCCTCGTTCCGTCATTTGTATCTGTTTTTGAAACGAGCCAACGCTGGATATTCACCGCCGTCCGATCATCTCTGATCGCCGGCCAACGCCTGTCAGCGTTTCAGACGACTCGCTGATCAATTGGCCACTTGACATATGCACAACAACAACAACAACAACAACAATTTTATCGTGAGAAACAGCAGCTGCAGCAGCAGCAGCAGTGGCACTTACAATGATCGCCTATCGTAATTTGACTCGTGTGTTGTGCATTTTTCAATAATATATACTCAATCAACATAACATACTAATTTAAACACGATCGATCGTATTTTAATATATTAACTTTTTTTTTGTTTTTGAAATTGAAAGCCAAAATACGAAAATTTGCAACAAATAGAACCAATAAAAAGGGATTCACAAGGTAATTTGTCCAGTGGACTCAATAAAAACTTCAATTTCAAACCTCAGAACGGATTTTTATTCGTATTAAATATTTATAAAATACAATAATATAATATTCATCGATATCAAACATCTTCTCTTTTAATTATTTTTAATAAAAAAAAATATGCAACAAATAATTGATTCAAAATTAAATTATTTTTGGCAGTCTAAAGGTTTATGAAAATATCAAAAATGTTGATATTGATATCTTCATCAATATATTAAATAAAATATTTAATATTTTGGTCTTCTGGATAATTTAATATTTTTTACATATATATATATATATATATATATATATATATATATAAAATTTTATATATAAATATTTATAAAATTTTAATTAAACCCGATTTTCATATTTTTCGCTGTGTTTGTTTTCTTACATAACCTAATATACAATATTTGATTTTTCACCGCTCAATGAGACAGTCTACCGTGAGTCAGTTGATTGATAATATTGATAATTTATATCGTTCGATTTCTACAATAATATAATATTTAATTTTGCACCGTTTTTACATAAATACATCAGAAAGCTAACTAAAATATTAATTGTTTCACTGCACGTAAAATTCAAAACTCATTCAATGCCTTTTTACATCGCGTTTTTATTAATCGTTCTCGCCTTTGACTTTCTTGAACCTTTTTTTTCGTTTATTTTTTTATAGCCGTTTTCCGGAGTGAAAATTAAATTTCGTAAAATATGATCAACCCCCAATACCCCCCCCGCGTCATCTACACGGCGTTTATGCGACGAATTAAAATGACAGAACGGAGGTGGGAAAAATTAAGAAAATAATAAGAAAACGTTCGGGCTTCTGGTTCGTACTCCTCCCACCTCCCGCGCAAATGAATCGAAACTTTTTTAATATGCAGTCAAAAATAATATTACAGTGGCGTAGAAGAGACTGAGGGGGGGCAAAATGAAGGGTGGAAAAAAAGTGTCAGAGTAAAACTTTCCGCATATTAACCGCGTTAATCCGTAACCGATTCGCGAAACGTTTTTCGAATATTGAAATTATTATTATTATTATTAATAATAATAATAATAATAATAATAATAGAGGATGCGAACGTTTTGAACAGCCCTGTCTCTGAAAGTTATTAATTTCGCAAGTTTCGCAACGTTATTACATTCGATGAAGCCGAATTCAAATTAAATTAAAATATTCGGAAAATTCATCTCGTATGTAAATTATAACTTTATGTTATACATTATACATACATATATATATATATATATATATATATATATATATATATATATATATATATATATATTCATAAATAAACAACACAACGTTCAATTTGAAAATAAATATAATCAACGTTAAAAATAATACGTCAAAAAAATCGTATATATGTTTTATTTTAATATGATTCGAAATTTTTTCATTATTAAAAAATCGTGTTTTTAATAATATAATAATATTTTAACATTTTCTATATAATTTAGATCGATCGTGTTTTGTATGTTAAGTATATATATATATATATATATATATATATATATATATATATATATATATATATATATATATATATATATATATATAGATTAATATAAGTGACATTACGAAGACAAATATTTACATACTTTTTAAGACAATATTGTGAAATTGAGGAAAAATCCATAAAATTCTATAATCAATCAAATCATTTATGTATATAATGTAAATTATCCTAATATTT